>JZLH01S0504072.1:33455-47699 GCA_001188425.1 Eucidaris tribuloides
TCAACCCGTAATTCACATCATACAAGTATACAGTCCTATTGATAATTGATCACCTATTGATGTTTGAATTGATCTAACAGGGTATACACTTGAGATATTTTTGCCCTCTTTGTGAATAGAAGCAGTATGATTTTGATCGAGGATGACTTGAAATAGTTATGACTTCGTATCCTGTCACAAGATACCAATGACCTAGATCTCTGAGATAATTGGCCATTATTGACCAGACTGAATTATATACAGTACATTGTGCATTTGCCTTTAATTAGACCCCTGTCCTCATAAGATTGGTTTTCCATTTTCAAATTCTGGTCATAGTGTGTTAATATGTTATCGCATCATCACAATTTTTGAATGAGATTAAAGATTGTGTCAGGGATGTGCAAGTCCATTACTTCCCTTCATTATCAATACCAAATGGTAGTATAGTACTTACAAATGGTGTGTTGAAAGTTTGAGATCCATACGTCATGAATTTGTTGTTTTATGAGAAAAACTAATAACGACATGTTACCAGAATGTTGTTCTTTCCGTGAGTTTCACTTTTGCTCAAACTGCGAATCGCGGTTACTGTGTACCGTCGCAAGACCAGCGGAGCGAACAGTGATTGGTTTACGGCTAACCCCCGCGCGACCATTGGCTAACGGCTGATCAGACAATTTTGGAACGGCACGTGCACGTTTGACGTCGCGGATTTTTTGAATTTGCTCCTGAGTAATTTGAAAAAGGATGAAGTTTAACCGTCCAGATTTTCACCAAAACTCAATATTTTACCCCAAGTCTCTATGAGAGGTGTTTATTTATATTAATCTTTACATGGGATATGATTTCAGCTGATTTCATTCATATGGATGTTTTTTGACGTGCAAATCAATGACACAATCTTTAAAGAACCATTTTTTAATTACGATTTAAACTGTAAATTCAAATCCCAGTTGGAGTACATGTAAGTCGATACAGGAAATTCTTATCTGTTTTTGTGGAAAATTAGTGTGCCCCTTTAATATTCACTTGTTCACACCTCCCAATTTCCTGTGTATCCACATTGCCGCCAGCGCCAGTGTATGCTCTGGCCCGATTATGATCTCATGTTTATCCAGGCCAGTGGTTCATAGTCTAGACTGACAACATTGATTCTAGACCAGCCGACATCTGAGTATTGGTTACTACTGGTTATGGTGCTTTTTTTCCCGAATAATGTAATCATGAGAGGACTACAAGAGCGGTTACCCCCATCTCATACTGGTTAGGTTCATGCTGTTTGAACATGTTTATCTTAAAGTTAACTTGGGGTTAGTTCACTTGAAGTTTAGTCCGGTATGAACAACATTGTAGTTAATTTTGAGCTAACTCAATGCTCCTTACCACAAGATTTATTTGTTTAGTCGAGGACAGCTCAATGATAAATATCCCTTCAGTGCATCAAAGTTGATGGTAGTGTGAATGAATTAATCTACAAGCTTGTGGTTAGGCATGCTTATCTTAAAACTTATCTCATAGTTAACTTGATTAAATCCAGTATTAACATTCTTGTAGCTAACTAATTTTGAGTTTAACTCAATGCCCCTATCACAAGATTTTTTGTGGTCAATTTATGGATAGGCTCAAAGTATATAAGGATACTCCTGCAATGCCAATTTGCCATCAAAGTAAGTGAAATTATAATCAGGTTGTTATGCTTGACCCCTGCCAGTAAGTTTAGTTGGAGCCATACAGGGAAATGAGGTCAAATCATGCTGACCATTTACTGTATATGTCTGGATTTTATGCCCATGATAGTAATTGAGGCTCATCATCAATGATCAACCACCTGTGAAAAACTTATAAATGATAAGCATAACAATTCTTAAACATACAATAGGTAAGTGATAATTATTAATAGAATGCCATGTGAACATGGCTATTGTGACTGTTTGAAGGGTAAGTATGATCGCCCACAAAGATATCAAGTCCCCAAGTCCTAACAGAGACGGACGACTTCAGTAAATGTGGAAACATGACTCACTTTGACGGAGGATGGATCTCATTCTTATGTTGGAATTTATTGTGGACTTCCTCCCAATTTGCATGTACCATACACTCCCTCTTCCCCCCATCCGGTAGCCCCCTCCCTGATCAGTTCAGTTCTCCTCCCCCAGTTCAATGACTTGGAGTTGAAGCAAATCTCAAAGCTGATGCACTTACCACTATGCTTATATGAGCACGGATCAAGCACATGATGTAGCATACTAGCATTGCTGGGCTGTTAAAACTTGTAGCTCAAAAAACAAAGTATTCAGGAGAGTAAAATTGTGTGCATAAGCTATGTTATCTAAACTTAAGAATATGTTAAATAATCAATTTTGCTTTAAGAAATGCAACTCATGTGGTTGCTACATGATGAATTACGCCTTAAACATTTAACAAAAAAAATTCACTCATCTTCAGCAAATTCTGATATACAAGGTTTTATCAGCCCTGTGACAATACGCTGGTTATTTTCGTAAGGTCCTCTTTATAAACTTATATATAAGTTAGTATTCCAGTGGCAGTAGTAAGCTTTTGTGTCAATTTTTGTAAACTAAACAATTTATCTTTTGCTAAATTTGACTTCAATGTCAAATATTTTTGTTCTTTAATCAACCCGTTGGAGACTAAATACCCCTTTTATAGTGAGAGTTACCCCGCATCAGGTCCGGACCTGATGCTGGGTAACTCTCACTATAAAAGGTCGAAAAATATTTAGCCTGAGCTAAAGTTAGTGCGGGCTGGGAGGTGGATCAGGTCCGCATCAGGTCCGCATCAGGCCTGAGCTAATGTCATTATAAAATGTTTCTCGATTTTAGTGCGGACTAAATCAGTGACCCATGAACCAGAAATGGTGTACATGTATGCCGCTTCCGATTCCGGGTTACCCACACTGTAAACATTCGCACCTGGCATACGTACATGCCTCGCGGGAAGCACAGCTGAGATGGGGCGCTGGCGGGAAGCTCAGCTGAGATGGGGCGATAGGTTACCATGGCAACTACTCCGGTCTCGCTCTCGTCATGGGTGGTCAAGAAAGGCAGTATAAAACGACTTACCCCGTGGCCCGTGCTGAAGTTAGCCCGCTTCTGAAGCGGGGTAAAGTCGGCGCGCACTATAAAAGGGGTATGAGTACGAGTTAACTCGTGTTGGGGTCGTTGGAAATGCTTGTTATAGTGAAATCAAATCGTCTCCAACGGGTTAACTGTGTACTTGGCCAAATACAGTACCTTTAATTTGCCCTCAACACAACAAAGATACCCTTTAACAATCCAAGGAGATACTGTACTGTAGCTGTCCTTAGAACAATGCACACAGCTACAACCTTGAATAATATAAAAAGAAAAGACTGAACGTAACCGGCAGAACATGTACTTTACAAATGCACTTCTTCACATTTTTCTGTGTAAACAGACGCGTAGTATTCAGGAAGTCAATTTCCTGATCAATATCTCCACACTTTGAACATAAATAATGTACTTCTGTTAGAAAAAAAAGTACAGGATTTCCTTTTGTGTCTGAATGAAGTTTCTTTTCCAGATTGTTACAAGTTACTGTCCTTGCAACAACCAATCACGTGATGATGAAATCAGATCATGAATTTCAAGTCTTCCAGCTGCTAGAAACAAGGTCATTTTTTTCATTCATTGAGTAAACAGTCAGTCGTAGAATCTTGAATATCAATTATATACAAACTCTTGTTGAATGATACATGCCCTTGTCTTGCAAAAGGAATAAAAATCATTATGTGTAATGCTGTTTATCTTGGAAACAATATTTTGAGTTTATTTCTCCAGATGTTGAATTTGGCATTTACACTGAAGATGTTTCAAACCAATTGTTCTATTTATTTCTGGGTAGTATTTACAAATCCTCCCATTTTCGCAGTTAATTGAACTTATTGAAGTGACAACTTCCGTTGAATTTTCATCTGTTTATTCCATTAGTGTGTGTTTTGTTAGTAAAGCATAAATGGATTCATTATGAAATGTTAATGGCTTCAGAAGGAAAGAATGACTAGTGCCCTCTGTGTTGTGTATTTGTCAGTTGGACATCAAGCCAATGTTTATGAAGATAGTTCCTGTGTTATTACTGGTGCGTGTAAATTATCATGATCAGGAAGTCAATGGAGCTTGATGATTGCATTTCAACAATTAATATAACTTTTGTTAAAATGTAGAACAATGTTTACTTCACACCAAAACTGACCTGAAGTCAACCTTTCTTTAGATTTTTGGAATAGTTGAATTTGTCTATCAACTGCACACAAGCATCAAGTTATGTGAAGTTATTTATGGGGCAAAATTAGACTAAATAGTCCAATGTTACATTTCATTTGCTTAGTATTTGTGATATAATTGTTATTGAATATTACTACTACTACTACTACTACTAGTGCTACTACTACTACTACTACTACTACTACTACTACTACTACTACTAATATAATTTTTATTATTGTTATTACTAATAGTATTATCTTTATTGTTATTACTAATATTATTATTATCTTTATTATTAGTAGTATTATTATTATTATCATTAGTAGAAGTAGTGTGATAATTATAATTATTCTCACCATCATCATCATCATTATTGTTGTCATTATCATCATTACTACCACCATTACTACTAATATTATTTACGTAGTATTTATTTGTTTATTTTGTTCACTCTGTTCTATTTTCAATATTATTTTCATGAATGATAGACATAATTAGAACTGGAATTAAACTGCAATGTGCCTGAAAAGGTGAATTCTGAGATAGGATTTAAAGTGATTATGGAGAGATCAGGTGTGATTGAGTGATGTTCATGAACATGTTGTCACGCAATTCATAAGTACTCTATCTGCACAGTGGCATGTGATTGCAATTAGTCATTCGAAGCAGAAATAGTGACAGATATTACACTGTAATCTGCTGGTATATTAGTAAGCCTGTCACATTATAGAAACTATTTTGTGATATACATGTAAGTTGTAAATTGCAGTTGAAGTATATTTTGAATTGTTGAAGTTATGAGCATTAGTTGTCACAGGTTAGTGTTGCCTTGACATGGTTTGAATTGTGTCAGTCCTGGTCAGAATTTTACAGGGTTGGCAGATTTAAATCAACTAATAAATCATCAATTTCAATTGTGATTTAAATTGAATCATTTTTTTTTTGGGGGGGGGGGGGAATAAATCTCTGATGTAAAAAGAGAAAAAAAAGAAAGCAAAACATGAAGATTTTTTGTTCAAATTTAGATTTTCATATTTTTTAAACCTAAAAAATATATATTTTAACCTTTAGAAATATGAAAGTAGTAACCCAAACAATTTATTCCAAATCCAGTTACATGTCTAATGACATTTTACTATGAATTCCTGCACTGATTATTATAAAACGTAAATACAAAATGTTTTAAATAAAAAGATCTGATTTTAATTTAAAACATCAGATTTTTTTTTAATTGCAAAAAATAAAAAAATCACAATCACTGGAATTTAAACTATACTATGTAGTGACAGTTAATGTACATGTAGGTCAAAGGTTATCCCAATGTAGAACTACATGTAAAAGTAAATTTTATTCTTGGCTACAAGTATCTTTGTAACAGATCAGAATAGCATCATCTGATCATGAACTAAATGTTTGCGTGCATCACTTAAAACAGGTACACATTGGATAATTAGCTGAGAATAGAATATTCTTGCTATCAAACTATGAATTATGTGTTGATATATAGTTGTTACCTTGATTAAATCTGACGTGTCCATTCCTTTTTCACCTTCAAGTACTAAATTTTGAATAGGAAATCATAATTATCGCTGTCGGAACTAAACTGCAGCTGTTGAAATTAGAATTCATATATTTCATTCAAGCTAAAATTAACAAATTTATAAATAGATATTGAGGTCGTGAGTCGTTAACTCTTTTCAGTGAATTAGTACAGAATGGGCATTAGTCCCATTAATACTAAGAAATAATTGATGTACACATACTTTATATACTATTGGGCCTACGTACATATAGATGTTGCATGGCTGCCAACCTCTAAAAATCAATTTGCGTGAGACTCCCATAGGCCAACGATACACATGTAACTGAGGGCTCCAAAATGCATGAGAACAATCAAATGTACTCAAAATTGAAATAAAAAATATTGCGTGAGAAAGGGCCAAAATGATTCAGTCTCACATAAAATGTGTTAGAGTTGGCAGCCCTGATGTTGTGGTGGGTGTAGGGTTTCTCACTGATTTGTGTTCTACAGTATGTTGCATTGTTGCCAACCTCTGTAAATCAATTTTTGTGAGATCCCATAGGCCAATGATGTAACTGAAGGGTCCAAAATGCATGAGAACAATAAAATGCACTAAAAATTGAACAAAATATTGCGTGAGAAAGTACCAAAATGAGTGAGTCTCATGCAAAATGTGTAAGAATTGGCAGCCCTCATGTTGTGGTGTAGGTTTTCTTACTGATTTGTTTTCTAGCTTCATTAGTCAGTCAGCATGCATGAAATCACTATTTTTATTTTGTCTCCTCGCTGTTTGCTGATTTCGTGATCCAGATCCATCCAAATTGGGTCGGACAGACGGAAACCATTTCGCCAAAAATCTATATGCGGGGTATCTAGAGGCAGAGAAATGCAGCCCCAAACCAGAATTTTATTATTCCTGTAATGTAAGCCCACCGTGTGAGGAAAACTCTCATCTGAGTTGGGAGGGGGAGGGGAAGACTGGAAGAGAGTAATAAGTGTGGAAATGTGATTGCTTGAAATCAAAACCCACAGTCCTGTGAGAGTCATACACCTGTAATGTAATACATTTTTCATTTTGACATTTCACTTTCAGTCCCATTGCTGGTGTAGAAGTATCATTTACGGAGCAGTTTGAATTATATTAGTGATTTTAGCATACTACTCATTTCAACAACAACAAGAACAACAACAAAGAAATACATCCTCAGTAATTGCAAGATGGATCTTAGAAGTATACAGTTATACCCTTTTTATACTATGCGCGACTTTAGCCCGCTTCTGAAGTGGGGTAACTTTAGCCCAGGGTAAGTCGTTTTATACTGCCTTTCTCGAGTGTTTACAGATGCCGTATACGCATGGGCAACCCGGATGCGGTATACACTATTTCTGGTTCATGGGTCATTGAATTTAGTCCGCACTAAAAGCGAGAAACGTTTTATACTGACTTTAGCTCGGGCCTGATGCGAACCTGATCCACCTCCTAGCCCGCACTAACTTTAGCTCGGGCTAAATATTTTTAGACCTTTTATACTGGGAGTTACCCCGCTTCAGGTCTGGTACATGATGCGAGGTAACTCCCAGTATAAAAGGGGTATAAGTGTGCATACTTGCATTATTATTTTTATACATATATATTTTTTTCCAAATAGATTGTGAAAGCTTTAAAATCACACCACCTCCCTAATCCTTCTTCTTGCTCTTGGTAAATACTATTCACTTGTTACATGTAGCACTCCCCCCCCCCCCCCAAAAAAAAATTACCTCTTTGGTGAACAGGGACGGGCATGACCCCTACAGTGCCCCTCCCCCTCACAGTTATGTGAATGCCATTGACCTTGACTGACATACAAGTTACCTTCAAGTTCAAGTACTTGTATGGAAAAGGTGAACGTGAAGATTCACAAGCAATTGGGGGTGATTTTCCATCATGTGGCTGATAAAAGTGTCATTGTTTTGTGTGTGTGTGTGTGTACACGTGTGTGCATCTCTTGTTGGTCTGTTTGTCTGTTTGTGTGTGTATGAATTTCTGGGACAATCTACAACCATTGTGAAATATTCTGGTATATTATTTATTACATCTTGTTTATTTCTTACCAGGTCAGCAGGATGCGTTTCTGGCAATTCATTGTCAAGGTCAGTCATTAGGGCCACGTGAAAGTGATGAATGAATGAAAAGTTGACAATGACAGGAAACAGTTCTCATATGTTTGCCAAATGTGTGCAAAGAGTTTGTTTTTTGTCGCTGAATGGGTTAACAAACTTTTGAGATGGGGGTATGCAAGGGGGGGGGGGTGTCATGGGGGTCATACAACCCAGGGGCAGCACCAGGGTAAAATCCAAAAGAGGGCGAAAATTGTTGGGGAGGGGGCAAAAATGTCAAAAATATCTAAATTGTATTAACTACACTACTGAACACCATGATTGTTTCAATTTTGACAATTCTATGGGAGCGGCAGTCCACTCTGTCCCCTTGTGTCTGCACCCGGATATGACTCCCACACCCCCCCCCAAAAAAAAATGTATGTATATCAAAAGGTCCTCATTTTTTCAAAAGACATATTTTCAAGGACCTTTTCACAGTGGTATGAATGAAAAAAACATTGATTGGGTACATTTTACTCACATCTTGCTGTAAGCGAGTTTACAGTTACAATTTGGGCATATGCAGAATGTGCAGATAAAGGTCAACTGAACCACCATTAATTTTGTGAACGCTAGAAAAGTTCCCATGTAAGCTATGTTATCTATGTCATTAATATTCATGTCTGCACCAGATGCACATCAGAATTTAAAGGTCCAAAAAATTTATGACCACTACCCACCCAGAAAAAAATCCTGGATACGCCCCTGTAGGATGAAACGATGGCATACAGCCACACATCACCGAAAAACACCTTGAAGATCAAATGATAACATATCATGCATAACAGAATAAAGTGGTAAAATGCAATGAATATGCGTAAGGTGATACAAGTCAGAAATATGCATTACAGCATGAAAATTGTGTTTACATGTATGTTCAAGTTCTTGCCATGTAGGCCTACATACATATCTGAACTTGAATGGTGTTATTGTGGAATATGTGCATTGTACACTACTGCAAGTAGTAATTTGTAAAGATATTTTTGTAAATTAATTAAATTAAAGGGCCGAAGTAGATATTTCAAGAAAAAAAATAGGTCATGTATACTCTGAAATATTATCAGAAATGTGTACCACTGTAATGATAGATTCAACATTTCTCCCGGGGGGGGGGGGGGGGGGAGAGGGCGGGAGGGCAACAGTAGCTGAAAAAAGTGTTAAAAACTGAAGTAAGAAGATGGGTGAGGCAACTTCTAAAACAAGAACAAGTACCCCCTCCCCCCCCCCCAAAAAAAAAATATATATATATATATATATATATATATATATATATATATATATATAAATAATAAAAAAGTAATAAAAATGAATAAAGAATAAATAAAATTAAATTAAATTTTTAAAAAGTAGAAAAAATAAAAAAAAAATAAAAAAAATTAATAAGATATTCAATTTCGAGTGAATGAGATTCGATTTGGAACCAATTTACTTCATTGTGTAACTCCCCCCTCCCCTCTACAAAAAATGGTCTGGGCTGACATGACAAATGACCCAAATTTTAACCGTATAAGTCACGGTGATACGTTCATTGTAATCCAAGGTCAATGAAAAAATAACACAAAAGTTAAGTTGTGGGAGTATTTAGTGTTAAACAGCAACCTGGGGAAAACTCCGTGTATGTTGTGTGGTTCACAGTGGAGACATATCTTACGCTGTAAAATATGTCAATGACTAATGTAGACCACTAAAGACCAGAGAGGGGATTATCACTAGACACCCTGACATTGATATATCAGACTGTAATCTTGTTACTGGGATTACAAGTTAATGCCTATTCTGGACACACAGTATTTGTAAAGCATGTGTCATCATGGTCATGGTATAAGGTTGTAAAGTCAACACAGCACAAGAAAGAGCAGAGTCTGCTCTTTTTGATGAGGTATAACGCAGATAACCTTGACACCTTATTAAGCCTTTAGATGCTATAATGTGAAATATAGACTTTTTTTATAGTAGAAAATCTTGGGGGTACCCCGAAAAATCTCGGAGGTCCAACCCCCGAGATTTTTCATTAATTGATAAAAAAAAAAAAACGAAAGACATTCAGAATCTGTTATTGGTGTGATATGACCTTTGGGCACAAAGCTTTCTAATAAAAAAAATTCCCAAAACTGAACTTGGGCTTTAAATGGTGTCTTTAATAAAGAAAAATTCTTTAACACACTAATTATAAAATATGCAGTGATTTACTATCAATCAGCCTACCAGTAAATTACAGAAATTCTGTGGTATTTTTGCACAGCAGTGGCTTACCTGTCAATCAACTGTCAATCATCATTGGAGTCGAATTTATGACAGGTGTGTGATGCCACTGGTGTGACACGTAGTGACGATTCTAACGAGCTCATGGTGTTTTGTTTAGCTTCATAGCGTGTGACATTCATTTGCGAATTAGTAGTTAACACGGCAGAATTTGGACAAAGTGTGATGCATCAATGATGGTAAATATTGTCTTGCATTGCACATTTACCTGCTGTAGTGGTAGTTCACAATGATATGTTGAAAAAAAAAATATTATATTTGTATAGCATTGGGAGGGTTAAAGCCTGTGTGAGATGTTAATGGAGATGGATCATTTGAATTTTGATGTATGAAAAGAATTCTCACACATGTACAGTATATATTACAATGGTATAAACAGAATATTTTCATGACATTTATTATAAGTTTTCATGTACATGGCATACACCACCACAATAATTCAATTAAGGAAGTTGGAGATGCAGATTTGAATTCATAGAGCTGAAACTTACATGTAGTCAAGAAGTCAGTGCAAATTGCTGTAGGTACAGTATAGTTTAAGATATTTCCTTGTTTTGTTTTTTCAATCATACACATAGATCTTGGATACCTGCATTGTATTTCTTCATAATTGATTGCGAAAGTATTAGTACGTGTTCATGTACGTCCCCCCCCCCCAATATTTCCTGAACTTCCCAGGCACCTCCCCATTCAAGCATCAAATAAACTACTTTCGTGACTAAAGGCCTGTGTCACTCGAGTGCGTAGAGAGTTAACAATAATTGTGTTATAATTAAGATACAGGACTTAACGTAAGTGTTTTTAAAAGAATTGATATATACATGTTCACATATATGTATACACTATTTTGATATTCAGATCTACGTACATGCTGCATGAAAAGTGTGTTGGTAGCTTGGTGAAAGAAAGAGCATTTCCATGATAAAATCATTTAATTTTGTATTTATTTATTTATTTACTTACTTATTTATTTATTTATTTATTTATTTATTTATTTATTTTACATTATTTGTATATTTATTTATTTATTTATTTATTTATTCATTTTAATATTCCTTTTGTTCATTTATTTCTGTAAATACATGTATGTCTGTATTTATTATCATTTAAATTTATTTATTTGTAATGTTATGCATGTAAGCATAAATTTTTATTTTATTTGATTTTATGTAAATACTAGTAAGTATGTTTTATTATTTTTTCTGTTTTCCTGTGTGGGGTGAATAGTTGAGCTTCTGTTCATAGCTTCTACATGCAACTGTGTAACATTATCTTACTCATTTCTAATTTGGGGTTACACAAGCACACAAAATTAGTATCTACCATACAACCGCCTCCCCACAACCTACTCCTCACCCACCCAAATTGCCTTTCATCAGTCTGCGGAGTGGTTCCCTTCAAAATCCATTTGCTGTGTCATAGATGATACACAGTAATCCAGTCCCACCTCAGCCAATGGCTGTAGTCATAACTAATCCGTCCCTGATCCCAGTCTAGTCCATAATGGACCGATATGTATGAATAAGAGTATCGGACTTGATGGATTGTATAAACAGGTACCTACTTGACATTGTCGTACATCATGTACATGTAGCTGTTGCTACGGGAAATGATTAATGCTTACAAATAAATCTGTTATAGTAGTAGTAGATCCATCATTTATATATTTCTACTTCACAGTCTTGTCCAATTTGTGTATATGTTAACCTGTTGGAGACTAAAAACAAGTTAACTTGTGACGGGTCTAAAATGTGTGTTATAGTGATTTCAAACAGGTTAAAGGGGACTAATAGATATTTACAGAACTTAAAATGTTTACATATATCTTGTCAAAAGTCTTCAGTTCTGTTTATGTAACAATAACTCTTTTTTTTCATAAGATTCATGTTTCTATGAACTGCCAGTTTGTGGAAAATAGTTGAATATTCACAGAATGAATATTTATCTCGTCATTAAATCTTCAATCCCATTTATACAACAATTTTGTGGAAAGATTAATGTTTCTATGAACTGCTAGTTAGGGCTGGAAACAATCATGATTTCATGCTCACAAGTGTTTTTAACTCTTAACATGCCAGAGGATTTGAACCTCTATGGACTTTATGTGTATTATTTGGTTCAGATCTGCAACTACGGCACGTTAGTTGTTTTCCTTTCAATATGAGCTTAAGCAGTAAATAATATTATTAAATTAATATCAAACCAAGTATAATATATGTGAATGGCTCTTTGATTGATGGATGGATTTACATGTATGTATATTCATATTTTCTATTTTTTTTATTATAAGCTTTGGCAAAAATATCATTTCTCCATTTATCCGACTTTATATTTGTTGATACTTTCACAATAAAAAGTCTTCTCCAATTCAGCGGAAGCCATATTTTCAAAGATACACATATACATGTATATCCGAGTATCCTGTGACAATCTCATTACTGCGGAATTTCAGTCGGCAAATATTGTTGTCATTTTCCAATATTTGATCACCATTTCCTCCTCCAGACTAGTTCTTTGTTCAAAACATGAATACAAAGTACACACTCAGGAGTCAGCAAAAGTGATATTTTCACAGACATATATTCACTTTCCAACTCTAAGAGCTGTTCGTGTTTGTTAGGTTGGAGACAACAATAGTGTGCCTTTCCCATGGCCATGCACTCTCTGTAGACACAAATTTCCCCAGTGGTCTGTTGGGAAAGGTTAACCAGCATTCCAGGTGCATCAATAATTCGAAACCTGCGTGCTAGTCTGTTTCACAGGCCCATTTTCCATTTTATGGCACACTCCCACGTTTGTCGAGAAGGTACCTATATGACCAGTTTGAGCTTGTTTTTCATACAGAGCTTCCTCTGTTTGCCTACTGGAAACAGACAGGTCATGTGCATTTATGAACTTGAAGGGAGTTACAGAATCTTGTAAGACAATGGGTAAAGTAACTCTTAAAAGTCATCAATCATTTACCTTTCTTTCTATCCATTCGTATCTTGTAAAGAAACCATGCAACTATTGATAATAAAAGCATAAAGTTGTTTTAGTATGAAAATGTTAATTTTAATAGTGTGAGATTAATGATTATACTGCCTTTTCCCTGTAAACTGAACTAGAACTGAAGTTACCAAAATATTTTTGTTTGTCCCAAGCCAATATAGACAATGTTTTTTTTTCTTTAACATCCTTTGAATCTGAATGATATCGGCATACACAACATTCTGAACTCTTGTTTTCACGACATCAAGGCAAGCTATCATCGCTCACTTCACAGTATGTACAATAAGTCAAAGAGTTTAGTGGAGAGACTATAAATCTAGTAGCACATTGCCCTTCCAAAGTGCAAGCCTAGCCACTGTTCCTGATATGTAATATCGATTGGACTCCCAGCATGTGCCTGAATGTCATGAAATAAGATCCGGCCTTGGCAGCAGTGTAGTAATTACACCAGTTATTAATGATCTAGCATGTATGAGGTAATAAATATGTCAGCTGATAAATATTTGATTGACATATAAATGCTGAACTTTATATAGTATATTTCACCTTTTTTTTGGGGGGGGGGGAGGAGGCTATCAAACACATGACAGAGTTTTGACCAAGATGAAACAAAGGGCTCTCTACTCATTTTCAGCGAACATGTGACGGTACACCACCCCAATGCACGTGGCTGAAATATGTGCTGTATGCATCGAGCTTTTAAAAACAAGTATCTATGTATGGTGAAATTCTCTGAAATTGTGGGGAAAAAAATCTGACTTTCTCTTTGAGATAAACACATTGACGAAGATTACCACATCCATGTTTGACCTGAGCCTATTGAAATCAAGGCTACTTACTGAGATCCTCTAATAATGCAATCAGCATTTGGGTTATTATGCAGAATTCAGTGACATCTTGATTTTGTGGAGTTTATTATTGTTTGTAGAAGTCTGTTAGAATTGAGAAAATAAATAAGTTTTTGACTTTGTTAAATAGTTCCTTCTGTTAAAAAAAAGAGACACAGAATTTATTCAAAAAATGCAACTTTCATTGGATGAAACATTTTCCTATTGCATCATGTAGGGTTACCAATTTGGAAACGAAAATCCTTTCTTT
>JZLH01S0504095.1:0-17014 GCA_001188425.1 Eucidaris tribuloides
CCCTCCAAAAAAAAAATCGGACGAGAAATGTTTTACATAAAAAAATATTAATGAATAAACTGAAGCGATCTAACAAACACTTGAATATTAAAAGAAATAAGGTATACATACAAATTTTAAAATTTGCATTTATCATGCTCAGAAACACGTACTTTTATGCGTACTTTTCAACAGGTCCCCCCCCCCCCACCGCTCGGTCGCTTCGCTCCCTCGACGACCCATGTACATTTTTTTCGCATTGGCCTGCTTCCTGAAAATCTTTTTAAAACTTGAGTACAATCCTTATAATCTTGATAAAATGTACCTTTAAAATATGTATTTACCATGCCTAGAATTCCGTTTTTTCTATGCGTATTTTCAAGAAGTTCCTGCCGTGGGAGGGGGTATGCCTAGAAATCTCTTTTCTATGAATATTTTCAAAAAGCTCCTATCGTGGAGGGGTTTGCCCCCTCCCACATCCTCCCCCGCTCGGTCGATTTGTTCCCTAGCAAGTATGAGTACCAATTACAGTTTTTCATGTATTTCTTGTACATGTTTTCGAAAGCCTGCAACAATCCCTAATAATCTTCATGAAATATGTCTTTACAATAGGTATATTACCATGCCTAGAAACCCATCTTTTCTATGCGTATTTTCAACAAGTTTCTAACGAATGGGAGGGGTGTCCCCCTCCCACACCTCCCCCGCTCGGTCGCTCGTCTCGCCCTCGCAAGTATGACTTCTCAATCCTAATCTTGTTAAAATATAACAATGCCAAAGACATTATACCATGCCTAGAAAAACATCTTTTCTATCTGTATTTTCAAAAAAGTTCCTCCGATGGAGGGGGTGCTGCCCACTCCCACACTCTCACATCGCAAGTATGACTTCCAATCTCCCAATCTCGATGAAACATACCATTGCCAAAAAAAATATGCCTAGAACCCATCTTTTTCTATGCGTATTTTCAAAAAGTTCCTACCGTGGGAGGGAGTATCCCCCTCCACACCCTCCCCCCGTTCGGGAGGTTTCGCTCCCTCGCAAGTATCACCTGCCCAATTACAAATTTCACATACTTCCTTAAATCTTTTGAAATATTCCAATAATCTTTATAAAATATACTTTAAAATATGTATTTACCATGTCCAGAATCACGTATTTTCTATGCGTATCTTCAAAATGTTCGCTGCCGGGCGGGGGTATACCGCCCTCCCACACCCCTCCCCCGCTTCGGTCGCGTTTGCTCCCTCGCAATATTGACTTGCCAATCCCTAATCTTGATAAAATATACGATTGCCAAAAGTATGTGTTTACCATGCCTAGAAAAAAACATCTCTTCTAGCGTGTTTCAACAAGTTTCCTACCGTGGGAGGGGGTATCCACACCCTCCCCCGTTCGGAGGTTCGCTCGCCTGCAATTATCACTGCCGAATTACAATTTTCACATACTTCCTGTAATCTTTTGGAAATAATCCCGAATCATCTTCATAAAATATACCTTTTAAAACATCATTTACAATGCCCAAATCACGTCTTTTCTAGTCGTATTTTCAAAAAGTTCCTACGTTGGAGGGGGTATACCCCTCCCACACCCTCCCGCCCTCGTCGCGTTGCTCCCTCGCAAGTTAAGACTTCCCAATCCCTAATCTTGATAAATATACCATTGGCCAAAAGTATATGTTTTACCCTGCCTAGAAAAAACATCTTTATGCCTATTTTCAACAAGTTCCTGCCGTGTGAGAGGGTATTCCCCCTTCCACACCCCCCCCCCCCATTCGGAGGTTTCGCTCCGCGCAAGTATGCACTGTCCCATTGCAATTTTCACATACTTCCTGTAATCTTTTGAAATTAATCCCTAATAATCTTCATAAAATATACCTTTAAATATTTATTTACCATGCCCAGAATCACGTCTTTACTAATGCGTATTTCAAAAGTTCCTAACGTGGGAGGGGGTATCCCCCTCCCACACCCTCCCCCTCGTCGCTCGCCCTGCCCTCGCATGTTTCCGTCAAGCCCCCTGTAGCCCCTCCTAAAATTTTTGCTCTAGAACCGCGCGCTGTTTAATAGTTTTGTGAATTTCTTATGTATTTCCTTGTTTTTTCGACCTTTTGTTTTCAATTGTTTTTTTTTTTGATGAAATTTGTCGGGAACACTTTTGCGATCATAAACAGAATAAAGTTAATTCATTTCAACCAGTAAAAGTAAAAATAATCATACATTTATGGATTCTGGCTGAGAACACAATTTGAATTGAAATTGTACACAAAATCCCGTTTTTGAGCAATTTTTGAGCTGACATGCATGTATAAAAATCGCGCAGCGTCGTAACGGTATGTCTGATTTTCGCGAAAATTAATGGTCTCAAAAGATGCGCAAGACTTGAAAGTAAAAGGTCAGTAAGCGACGCGGTCAAAAAATTTGCGCGCCGGAATAGTCGCGAAATTCGTCGAGGGGGGTTTACATAGGGTTAAACAAGCAAGTTTCAGGCTACTTTTGAATTAATGAATCTGGAGACTGTAAAACATACACATAATTATGCACAACACAACGCGACATAACACAAAGCAACCAAAAAATGACACACATACACGCATACACAAACACACATACACACATACACTAAACAGTAAAGACTCAGACACACACAGTAGTCACATATTTTATTTTAGATCCTCTGTTACAGGTAAAGTTGTATGTTGTTTTGGTTATTTTATATGTTTTTGTTTCATTTCACTGCGAGGGCTCAGACCGATTCGGTTTGAAGAACACTGTACCGCTGAGTTCGCCATGTATGGGGGCCATCTGAGAACATAACAGATGACGTAATATATCATGTTTGCAACTGAACTCTAGCATTGTCGTGGTTTTGGCTGGCACCGAGTATAATGGACAAAACGCCCCGGGGGCCACCTCCATTACAAGGTGTACACCATGAGCGTGTATGGACTTTCAAATGCGATCCTAAACAAGTTAATTATCTGTCGATCTCAGAATACCCTAAACAAGTATGCAGTCTTGAAAGATACCTTTTAAAGTAAACTTTTGTTAAGAGTATGTATACCCTTTTTTGCTGGTTTTTGCGATTTTGATACCCTTTTCACTGTACATGCGTACATCGTTCGACCGTGAAAAACAACCCTTTTTACGCGTTTTCTCACACGCGCATGGTGAACACGTTGTAATGGGACTGCCACAGCGGAGGCGCTGTGGCTGAGTGGGTAAGGTCGTGGCTTCCCGGCATTGAGACCCCGGTTCGAAACCCGCCACTGCCGGCGTGTGTGTCCTTGGGTAAGACACTTCAACTGCATACCTCTCTCCACCCAGGAGTATAAATGGGTACCTGAGAGGACTGAGAAAGCTATTTTGTGAATGAATTAGCTCCTGAGCGCCTAACAAGCAGCCGGGCTAGGAATACTCCCCAGGGAGTGGAGATGGCGCACAATAATGTGCAGGCTTGACATGGGTCCAATAATCAGGGGTTATGTGTGACGTCGTGTGAGCATTGTTCTACAGTGGTACAAGACGATAAACCCTCACGTTTACCTTTACCTTTTAACCCCCCCCCCCCTCCCCGGGACAAAACAGCACAGTATATTATCCAAACCGGAATCGATTCATACACTCTCATCATACAGAAAAGCAACTCAAATGTATATGTAAAACACGGGACAATTTTTGTCAAAAACAATGTTCCTTTTTATCCCAATAAATTTCCCAATGATTTTACAGTGATTGTACTCATATTGTAACGGTAGCTTATACTGACACAATAAATGATATGTGACGGTGGATGAAATAAAAGATCTGAAACAATTCAATTATGGTGTGTGCATTCATTTTATTATTATTATTTGATCAAGCATCAGCCATTTCCAGTAATATTTATACTTCGGGATGGTAACAAAGAGAAATTAACTTGAAGATCATAGCGTTGTATCATTATGATCACAAAACTGCCATTTTCCAGTATATTTTCATAATTCGGGATGGTATCAAAGTGAAATTAACTTGGAGATCATAATTACAGAAGCATTGTATCATTATGATTTGATTACAGAACTGGCAGACGGACAGTTTGTGAAAGGTGTAGTTTTGCGCTTCAAAAGCGCGTTCGCAGCTACAATCGTAACGACCACACTTTTTCCTAACAGAACATTATCAGATTTTAGGTAAGACGTATATGTACATGCACATGCTACAGTAGTGAAGGAGTGACCTTGATGCATGATCCCGGAAGTGATTTCACCCGATCTAAGCACACGCAGGAGGGTGGTCTTATGCTGAAAGTAAGAAGAAGAGTATTATTATAAGTAATACGTTATAGACACAATTTAACACTGTAGAGCTTCCAAATTAAAAAAATAAAATGTCAAACTTTGATATCTAAGCCATACGCGTACGCGAGGGGGGGGGGGGTGTTTGGGGTGATTAGGTGTCAAACACCCCCCTTTAGTAAAAGGGGGTGTTTGAAAATTTCGAAATTTATGTTCACCGCTTCGATTTATAACACAGTTATGGGAGGAAATGAACTAGGTCAAACTTTTTTAAGGCACTACTTGATTACATTAACGTACAATTTTCTTAAGAAATTCATTTTTAGAGCTTATCAAAGACACTAAAAGCATAGAGGATTATGAAACTGTGGTCACCGTGTCTTTATTATTGGGAGGTGGATCAAACAGAGATCAAAATCTAATTAAAGCGTCATGCAAAAATCTATCCATAATCCACTAAAAAATGTGGCAAGTAGTCTTATTTTTCTTTTATTTCGGTTGTTAGTCCTATCACACAGTTAATTGCAAAAACTCGAACATGTTTGATAAAATCTTTCTTGTCTTTTCCTCATCATTAAAACGTTGAAAATATCTTTAGAAAGTTTATCAATTTCCTCTTTCACGAGATACACCAGCCATTCAATGAACAGTATAAGTGGGGCACGGTCAAAAGCGGGTAAGGCAAAACGCACTATAGTAATCACAGATATTGTTATAGAATGTGTTTCTTTCTTTCGTTTACATGTATAAGAGAGTGTAATTTGGGTAAATTAGACTGACTTTGATGCTAAAATAGCATTTGGGCATTCTTCAAGGAAAGAAGAATGCACTGCCGAACAAAAGTGATGTATTCTCTCAACTTTTGACCATGCTCCTTATTTTGATCATGTTAAAGTAATAGGCTAACATTGTGGAGCTTCAAATTAAAAAAAATAGTCAGACTTTGCTATCTGAGCTACATATTAGTGTTGGAATAGACAAGTGAACACCCTATAAAAAAGTTTGGAAATTTATGCTGCCACTGGCAAGATATGAATGCCTAAACAATTATTATTCGGGGCAAGTAAAAAATAGCCTAAATCCACACACGGTAAGTCTATGGAAGGAAATGAGCAGGTGAATCCGGTCAACTTACGATTTTCAATTTTTTTAAAGCACTAAATAATTATTTTGAAATACAGTTTTTTCAGGACTTCATTTTTAGACCTCATCAAAGACACTGGTAGCATGAGGAATCATGTGGCTCAGATTTTTTTTTAACTGTGGTAAATGTTAGCCAGTGGCTTTGATGTATAATGCCCATTTTTCATGACTGAGAAAAAATATAAAAGGGGTATCATTTTAACGAAGAATGAACATACTTTTTAATGAGCGTAGGAATTAATTTGAGAGAATCCACGACCTTTCCACTTAACTTTGAGGCTCACCTGTAAAACACCAAATCCTATAGCCCGATTACTTACCTTATCCTAGCCAGCTGCCGAGTGCATGCTGGTGGATCCAGTTAAAGAATCTGCCGATGCCATTCATCTGAGTATCTGAATAAAAACAACAACAAATTATTTAATGATATCACTCACCTGACTTAGTTCAGTGAACCTTGCACCCATACTAAACACAGGGGCGGCGCTACGGGGGGGAGAGAAGGGACAACCGCCCCATTGTTTCCAAAGTAATTAAACATGTTAAAATAACGGTGTTTTTACTGCTTTTCGAAAAAAAATCGCTCCCGCCCCTATTCTTGATTTGGCCGTGTAGATTGTTTTTTTTTTCCGGTCAGAAATGCTTTTCGTCGTCGTCGCCCCCCCCCCCCCCCCCTCCCCGGCTTGCCGGATGCTGTTTGGCTGGGGAAGAAAATGTTTCTTGGCAGGCAAAAAAATAGTTTTCGTCGTAATGTTTTGTTGTGTTTCTATGGGTCTACAAAAGAGGTCCTTTAAGTTTTAGTGTGAATTAAAAAAGTACGTCGCCCGGCTGGCAGAAGGGCGTTAGCAAGTGCTCTAAGCAGAAGGGCGTTAACAATCCGGCTGGCTAAAGGTCGTTTGCAAATGCTCTAAGCAGAAGGGCGTTAACAGTAAATTGCCTCTAATTTGAAACCCATAGGCTTATTCCATATTTTCGCCTTACGTACTGATAGAAGGATCTTAAAGATCACAATACTTTGATTTCATGTGAAATAAGCCAATGGTTGTCACGTTACAAGCAACTGTTAACGCCCTTCTGCCAAGAGCATTTGCTAACGACCTTCTGCCAGCCGGACTGTTAACGCCCTTCTACCTAGAGTATTATTTTGCTTACGACCTTCTGCCAGCCGGACTGTTAACGCCCTTCTGCTTAGAGCATTTGCTAACGCCCTTCTGCCAGCCGGACTGTTACGCCCTTCTGCTTAGAGCATTTGCTAACGCCCTTCTGCCAGCCGGACTGTTAACGCCCTTCTGCTTAGAGCATTTGCTAACGACCTTCTGCCTGCCGGACTGTTAACGCCCTTCTGCCAGCCGGGAGACGAGTATCACTTTTCCAATGCAATACAAGCTTACTGGTTGCAGCCTGACATGTGTAGATGGTTCGACAGACCAAAGAGAGCAACCATAGTTTAAGTAAGGTCGTATTAACTTGTGCAAATTGAATTAGACAAAGGAAAAAAGGCGAGCTATAGGTGCTCCAAGTACAAGAGCATACGAAAACACTTCTCATATTTACAAGCCTACGTCAATGAGATTCGCCATTCATTAGTGCCACCCCCTCCCCTAAATTTTTGTTCAAAAGATCCACATTTTTAATAGACATTTTTTCAAGGGCCTATTTACATCTTTTATTTTATTGTGAAAAGGTCCAAAAATCATGATCACTACCCACCCAGAATTGATATTTTATCACATTTTGCTGTAATTTAATTGTAAAAATGTTTTTTAAAATTATGATCGCGACCCCCCCCCCCCAACGAAATTCTGTATACACCCCTAAATCCTCAATCTATAATATCAGGCCCTCGGTCGATAAGGATTCCCCCAAATAGAAACAGCGAATAAAATAAAATGATAATTATTTCAATGTAGGAAATCAAATATGGAAAAGCTACATTCTATAGGCTAGTATAAATGAGAAAATATTTCAAGTGGTAAGATTAACTTACTTTGCTGTCTAGCCTCGGCAACTGCAAAAGAAATCAAACAAAATTATGAACTTAATTTTTTTTTCTGTAATTATTTGCAATTTACAAGCCATTGATTATTTGCGTGTAGTATTTTTTCTTTAACTATATCGTATTAATGTTTTTTTGCATAAAGTTTAACAGTTGAACATAAATGTATCTGTTTATAGATTTTTAAAATTGTTATCAAATTACCCATCCTACCCTTTCGAGTTTCCCCACAATAGAGAAATGAATTGGTCCTACATAGATTCGTAAAGTTATGGAGTTTTCACACGACCGATATGATATCTTTGCTGGGCATGAACTTACACTTGCACTCAGATAAAAAAAAATAGAAAGAAAATCAAGCAGATTTGTTTCGATGAGATATAGGTCCGAAAATGGACACAATCCAAATATTCGAGGAGGCGTGAACGATTCTATTTGTCAAAAATGATTCCATCCCCGGGAAAAATCGTTCCATAGGCCGGTTGTGTGATTTTCCTGGGTACATGTAACTTCGGTGTATACTTTGACATTTGGACAAAGGTAAAATGTTAACAGCTATAGTGATCAGTCATTTTTTTCTTTACATTATCGACAGTAATATTTTGAGAAGTACTGCTACAAAATACAAACTGTGCAGGAGAATGTAGTCCAGTACTGCTATTGCATTAATATTTAGATAAACTACTTCCTAACATACGTTGTAGATATTTGTTTTAACCATTGTATTACTGTATACGTGTCCTGTTTTAAGGACGCTATTTAACATTGTACAGTGTGTCTCAAAAAATGTGCAAGTGAAATGCGCCCTCTTTGTCAGTTAGATAATACTGCTGTGACATGTGCTTACGTCAGCATTAAGGGCAAGGTCTTAGCTTTCAAATGCTGTTTGTTCTGTTCAATTTGCTGGTCAAAATCTTGAGATATGTTTAGTTAACAACAAAAGAGTAAAATCATTTTGTGCCACTTATACGGGAACAGGGCCTGATACTATCATTGACTTGGTAATTTTGTGATTTTACCCTTTCGTTATTAACTAAACATATCTCAGGATTATAACAAGATATCTGAACAATACAAACAGCATTTGAAAGCCGAGACTTTGCCCTTTGACCTTGACATAACCATCATGTCACAACGGTATTTTCTAATTGTCAAAGAGGGCGCTTTTCCCTTGTACAATTTTTTTGTAGACACGTTGTAGAACTTCAATTTATAAAATTGTCAAACTGTGATATCTCAACTATACGTAGTAGGTCTTGTGCTTGAACGAACATTATGAACATTCTAGCATATACACAACCTTTGGCAGTTAATGCTGCCATGCACTGTTAAGATATGCATGGATGAACATTAAAGACTCTGCTTTAATCGTGGCTGCATTCATCTGAATAATGTACACCCTCACACGGCTGTCCATGGAAGAAAATCAACATGGCAAAACTGGACACTCAATGATTTTTTAACTGTGATCTTTATTAAGTTACGACTTTACGCCAGACATACATTTCAGTAAGACTTTAAAGTAGATTATCATGCCGACAGAATTTCTGGTAAAGAATTGAGAATTTAAACTTACCGTCATCAAGTTCCAAATTCTCACCAACTGTGGTTAAAGTGTAATGAACGAAATAAAAACAAATGTGCATTTCAGAAAAGTCATCCAATATTCGTTTTCTCTTCAACATACGTTTCAGTCCTTGTGCTTGTAATTTGTTATGATCCAAACGCATAAACGGACGTCCTTTAATTAGTTATATCTGCTATACAAGAATTTTGTGTTATTGTTGTTCATTTCATTAATTTAGAATTCACCTCTATATACACAGAATACACTCTTTTGTCCTTCTAGAATATATTTATGTAATTGCCAAACCAGAAATAGAATGGTAGTTTGAAAATATACAAATAGGCTACATGTCTCTGTCTTCAACATAATTATCTGAAGAGGTGCAGTAATAGTGCATGGGTTGTAAATGACAATGTATTGGTTTGTTATAATGCATTGTGTTTACTGGTGATGAAATTAAAATTCGTTACGTTCTTTGCGAGAAAAGAAAAAATGGAATCGTGTGTTATTGTTATTATTAGAAGTAGTATTATTATCATAATCATCATCATCATCATCAACATCATTATCATTATTATCATTTTTATCATTACTATTATTATTATTATTATCATCATCATTGTGGCGTGCTAAACTGAAGTCATTCTCCCGACAAAAAATAACTTGTTTCATATACGCATATTGTTTGATTTTCCTATGTAGATTTACTTTGGTGTATAATTTGCTATCGGGACTTCGGTAAAATTATGCTAATAGTGATCAGTTACGTTTTTCTGTATACTGTCAGAAGCAATGTTTTGATAGGTACTGCTACAAAATGAAAGCTATATGCAGGAGAAGGTATACTCCAGAACTGCAGTTGCAAGCACTATTTTCTGATATTCATTTTTTTTCTTGCAATTGTGTTCCCGTATAGGTGTCATGGTTTAAGCAAGGCAGGGCATAGGGGCGTACATTACACTAAAACTGCAAAATATAAAATCATTTCGGGAGAATTATTGGTGAAGTATTAGGAATAGAAACTTACCATCATCACCGTCGTCATCTTCGGCAACTGCGGTTGAAGTTCATAAACAAAATAAAAAATCATTAAAAGTCGTTTTCTCTTTATTTGACGTTTCAGTCTTTCTGCTTTTACTGATCAATTAAAGGAGGTGTCCAAGCACAGCATGAGGTCGTCCTTTCTATTAAAGAAAGATGTAGCCAGCAACTAACAGGAATAAGTTAAGAAAGATGTTGGGGTAACCGTCATTTCTTGCCAACCAAACAATCGCACTTGCGCTGGCCTTGAGCTGACCTGACGTGACCGATATGTATGTCGTCCGACGCGTGTCAATCGCGCCGTATTAATTTTGCACTTTTTGAATCAATAAGCTCTCCCCCTGTAGCTGTTTCCGCGATCTTGTTCTGTGGAAAAATTTTGCAAAGACGCAAAATTAATAGAAATTTACTAATTATTGATAGGGCCCTGCTGAGGACATTGTCACATAATACCCCTTATTTAGGCTTTCTTTATCACCATGTAGGCCTACTATAATTCTCACAATACCCAAAATGCCATTTTTTTTCTCTAACTTATTCCTGTTACTTGCCGGCTACATCTTCCTTTAATTATGTGTGCTATTCAAGAATCTTGAGGTATTAATATAATTCATTCTAGTGGTGTTGTTGTTGTGGTTGTTATCATTATTATTATTATTATTATTATTATTATTATTATTATTTATTAGGTTATTATTATTATTATTATTATTATTATTATTATTATTATTATTATTATTATTATTATTATTATTGTATTATTATTACTACTATCATCATCATCATCATCATCATCGTCATTATTATTTATTTATTTCTTCATATATTTATTTCTTCATTTATTTAATATTATGAAATACATGACACTGAAACTTCAAATAAAAAAATCAAGTCTGGAGAATTTCTCGTGAAGTATAAGGAATATAAACTTACTGTCACCCTCGCCGTTCTCAGCAACTGTAGATAAAATTTTAATGAAAAGAGTGAAAAAAATTAGGATTTTGGGGTAGCTATTCATTATTCGTTTACTTTTCAATGTATGTTTGACTCCTGCTTGTAGTTTTAATGAACTGTTCATGGAGGTGTCCAAAGGGTGGCCCAGAAAAAAACGCACCACTTTTGATCGCTAATATCTTCTACAGCATCGGCAAAATGTAATTGTGTTTTGTTGTTGTTGTTTTGATTTATTAGTTAGAACATTCTTTTTCCAACAAAATGATACCATGATCATCGATTTTAAGTAAGGCGTTTGGATCCTAGGGCCATTTTTAGAGGCAATGTCTTTTCCCAAATTTCCTACTTTTTCAACTCCACCATTCCTCGAATTACCGAAATATTCTATCGTTACAGCGTGCCATAGAATAAGCTATGCACACAAATCGCAGGAATGCTTGCCTGACAAGCTTTTTCATGGCATGCTGTGACGCGAGAATATCTAGGTGTTCCCAAGATCGGTGGAGTTGAAAAGGTGGGAAATTTGGGAAATGGCATTGCCTCAGGAAACTGGCCCTAGGATCCAAACGCCTCACTAAAACTCAATATTCATGGTATCATTTTGTTGGAAAAACTATGTTCTAACCCACGAAACTAAAAAAAGAGGACATTTTGTTATAATGGTGAAGAAATTAGTAATCGCCGGTGTTGCATTCTTTCAGGGCCACCCTGTATACTGTACAAGGATCTTGTGTTTTTATTGTTATTAATCATAATTTTATAATTATAATAATAATTATTATTATTATCATCATCATCATCATTATTATTACTTATTTATTTATTTCTCCATTTATTTATTATTATGACATACATGACACTGAAACAAGTATAAAATCAAGTCGGGAGAATTTCTCGTGAAGTATAAGGAATATAAACTTACTGTCACCCTCGCCGTTCTCAGCAACTGAAGATAAAATGTTAATGAAAAGATTGAAAAAATTAGGATTTTGGGGTAGCTATTCATTATTCGTTAACTTTTCAATGTATGTTTGACTTCTGCTTGTAGTTTTAATGAACTGTTCACAGAGGTGTCCAAATTATATATATATATTATATATGCTATACAGGGTGGCCCAGACAGAACACAATAATTTGAATCGCTAATATCTTCTACAGCATCGGCAAAATGTAATTGCTTTTTTTTATTAGTTAGAACATTTTTTTTCCAACAAAATGATACCATGATCATCGAGTTTAAGTAAGGCGTTTGGATCCTAGGGCCATTTTTAGAGGCAATGTCTTTTCCCAAATTTCCTACTTTTTCAACTCCACAAATCCTCGAATTACCGAAATATTCTATCGTTACAGCATGCCACAGAATAAGCTATGCACACAAATCGCAGGAATGCTTGCCTGACAAGCTATTTTCATGGCATGCTGTGACGCGAGAATATCTAGGTGTTCCCAAGATCGGTGGAGTTGAAAAAGTGGGAAATTTGTGTAATGGCATTGCCTCAGAAAGCTGGCCCTATAGGATCCAAACGCCTCACTAAAACTCAATGTGCATGCTATCATTTCGTTGGAAACACTATGTTCTAACCAACGAAAAAAAAGACATTTCGTTATAATGGTGAAGAAAATAGCAATCGCCGGTGTTGCATTCTTTCTGGGCCATTCATATTCGTTAATTTTTCAATGTATGTTTGACTCATGCCTGTAGTTTTAATGAACTGTTCACGGAGGTGTCCAAATTATATATGTTATATACCGTGTCATCATCATCATCATCATCATTATTATTGTTTACTTATTTATTTCTTCATTACATGACACTGAGACTCCACATATAAAATCAAGTCGGGAGAAGTTCTCGTGAAGTATAAGGAATATAAACTTACTATCACCCTCGCCGTTCTCAGCAACTGTAGATAAAATTTTAATGAAAAGATTGACAAAATTAGGATTTTGGGGTAGCTATTCATTATTCCTTAACTTTTCAATGTATGTTTGATTCCTGTTTGTAGTTTTAATGAACTGTTCACGGAGGTATCCAAATTATATATGTTATATATGCTCTACAGGGTGGCCCAGACAGAACGCAACAATTTGAATCGCTAATATCTTCTACAGCATCGGAAAAATGTAATTGCTTTTTTTTTATTAGTTAGAACATTCTTTTTTCCAACAAAATGATACCATGATCATCGAGTTTAAGTAAGGCGTTTGGATCCTAGGGCCATTTCTAGAGGCAATGTCTTTTCCCAAATTTCCTACTTTTTCAACTCCACCAATCCTCGGATTACCGAAATATTTTGTCGTTTACAGCGTGCCATAGAATAAGCTATGCACACAAACCGCAGGAATGCTTATCTGACAAGCTAGTTTCATGGCATGCTGCGACGCGAGAGTATCTTGGTGTTCCGAAGATCGATGAAGTTGAAAAAGTGGGAAATTTGGGAAATGGCATTGCCTCAGAAAACTGGCCCTATAGGATCCAAACGCCTTACTAAAACTCAATGTTCATGGTATCATTTCGTTTGAAAAACTATGTTCTAACCAACGAAACAAAAAACATGACATTTTGTTATAATGGTGAAGAAATTAGCATCGCCGGTGTTGCATTCTTTCTGGGCTACTCTGTATACAAGGATCTTGTGTTTTTATTTTTATTAATTATAATTACACTATTATTATTATTATTATTATTATTATTATCATTATTATTATTATTATTATTATTATTATTATTATTATTATTATTATTATTATTATTATTATTATTATTATTATTATTATTATTATTATTATTATTATTATTATTATTATTATTATTATTATTGTTATTGTTATTATTATTATAGATTAAAATGTCAAACTTTCCTATCTGAGCTCTATGGTTGTGAGTAATGGACAATAAACACCCTAAAACACAAAACTTTAAACAGCTATTCGGTCAGTTTGTACAAATAACTATTGACACATGAATTAATATCTTTTGTACAAAAATTCTATAACACAACAGTCAGTGGAGAAGACTTTTAAAACTCACTTTGTGATCGTTTTGAACTAAAAATTTTCAGGAAACGCATTATTAAAGGTCCTCGATTGAAAGATATGAACTATCAAGAAGAACGTATATACGTATAATATGAATAAGGTCACTAATATGTAAATTTATTCATAACATTTATGTTGACCAATTCCTTCTACTTCGAATCTCACAGAGAAAATGGATTTCAATTTTTCAAGAGCCACTTATTGAAATCTGCCACTACTACTATGAGGATAAGTAGAAGTACCTGTTTTGGCCATTACAGTTGCGACACCAAAGAGCAGAATAAGTGCTAGGAACTTCATGTTGAACAACAAGCCACTTCTGTAAGAGATAAAAGAATTAAACACACAATTGTAACCCGTTTCCAAGATACAACGATAAACTTGCGTATCATTTTATAAATATGAAAGGAAAAAACTTTGGGTGAGAAATATGAATATTTAAACTTTTGCCAAATGTGACGGTCCTGAAACGTTTGACTGGTGAAGACACCTCGATTCATTCACATCCCACGATATAATGAATTTTCCTTAGCTTTGGGGTGTGCGCCTTTATAAGAGATTCGTGATAACTAACGAGTAATGATCTATCTACGTCTCTATGTATCTATTTATTCAGACACTGGATGTAGTTTTTACCCACCAAAGTTGGTGTGAGTTTTGAACCTTGTAAGCTTTGATCGGCAGATATTCATTTTTCACTAGATTATATTCGTATCAGGTCTGGCAGTCAAACTGGTTTAACGGCTGTATAAAATTCAAATTCACTTCCCGACGTTTCGTATATGCATTCTGTTTGAATTTCATCAGTGTTTGCTTTCACAACACCTGAGTTTTTAGCCCCAAAGACTTTGTGAGCGGTAAAGATTTATGTGGATCTTTACATGATAAATGATTTGAGCTAATTTGGTCAAAAAGTTTATTTCTTTAACACATGCAAATTTGAAAATAAGGAACTACAAGCAGGAGTCAAACATACATTAAAAAGTTAAGCGATTATGAAGATCTACCGCCCAAGTCCTATTTTGTTTCAATCTTTCATTAAAATTTTTATGTACAGTTGCTGAGAACAGGCGAGGTGACAGTAAGCTTATATTCCTTAACATTTACGAGAAAATTCCCCCCGACTTGATTTATATTGAAGTTTCAGTGTCATGTTATGTCATTATAATAATAAATGAAGAAAACAATAAATAAGTAAGATAATGATGATGATGATGATGATGATGATGAATTTTTATTATTGTTATTATGTTATTATTAATTATTATTATATTATTATTATTATATTATATTTATTATTATTATTATTATTATTATTATTATCGATCATCATGCATCATCATCATCAATCATAACTAAATAACAAAAATAATAATGATGATAATAAATAAATTCATAATCATAAATCATACTGCATAATAATAGTTTATAATTATGAATTTATAACAATAAAAACACAGATCGCTTGTGTGTACAGGGTGGCCAGAAAGAATGCAACCAGCCGCGATTGCTAAATTCTTCACCATTATAAAAAAATGTCATTTTTTCGTTTGTTAAAACAACGAATGATTTGCATGACATTGAGTTTTGTAATAAGGCGTTTGATACTATAGGGCCAGTTTTCTGAGGGCAATGCCATTTCGAACAAATTTCCCACTTTTTCAACTCCATCGATCTTCGGACACCCGCAATATTCTCAACGTCGCCAGCATGCCAATGAAAACAGGTTGTCAGACAAGCATCTCCTGCGATTTGTGTCAGAGTGGACGGTGCATATATCTATGGCACGCTGTAACGTGGAAATTTCGGTAATCCAAGATGGTGAGTTGAAAAAGTAGGCAATTTGGGAAAAGACAATTGCTCTAGAAAATGGCCCTATGATCCAAATGCCCTTACTTAAATCGATGATCGTGGTAATAGTTATTGTATGGAAAAAGAATGTTCTAAGGTAATTAAAAAAAAATACATTTTGCCCATGCTGTAGAAGATATAAGAGCGTTCACAAAGTGGTTGCGTTTTTCTGGAAGCCACCGTGTATAGCATATATAACTAATAACAAAAAAGACGTATATGCGCTTGGACACCTCCGTGAACAGTTTCATAAAACTACAAGCCGGGATACAAGCGGAGTCAAACATACTGAAACGTTAACGGAATTATGAAAGCCACCCCAAAATCCTAATTTTTTCAATCTTTTCATTAAAATTTTATCTGCAGTTGCTGTGAAACGGCGAGGGTGACAGTAAGTTTATATTTCCTTATTACTTCACGAGAAATTCTCAGCCGCTTGATTTTATGTTTTGAACGTTTCTAGTGTAGTTTAATGTCATAATAATAAATAAATTAAAAATAAATAAGTAAATAATAATAATGATGATGAGAATGAGACGATACGGTATAATAACATACAATAATGTTGGACACCTCTGTGAATAGTTCATTCAAACTAAGAACAGGAGTCAAACATACATTGAAAAGTTAACCGGAATATGAAATAGCTACCCCAAAATCCTAATTGTTCAATCCTTTTCATTAAAATTGTTATCTGCAGATCGCTGAGAACTGGCGAAGGTGACTAGATATAAGTTTATTCAATATACTTCACAGAGAAAATTCTCCCGACTTTGATTTTATATCTTGAATTTCCGGTGTCATGTATGTCATAATAATGAAGAAATAATAAATAAGTAAAAAATGATGATGATGATGATGATGATGATGAGATGAATGATAGATGATACTAATACTAATACTATACTAATACTACATACTAATATATACTAATAATACTACTACTAGCTACTACTAACTACTACTACTACTACTACTAATAATAATAATAATAATAATAACTGAATACTAATACATAATCAATAATAATAAATGATGATGAATGATGATATGATGATATGATGCAGATGATGCTGACCGATACCGGTATAATAACATAATAATTGGGGGGGGGGTTGGATCACCTTCCGTGAACAGTCATTAAATATAAAACAGGAGCAAACCTACA
>JZLH01S0504106.1:45776-59160 GCA_001188425.1 Eucidaris tribuloides
AACTGCCAATTACAACAATGAAAGTGAGCACCCTACTACTTATAGTCAGAAAATGACATTTGGAAAAATTTCAGTGACCTATTGCCTTTGACCTTACCATTGACCCTGTGACTCACAAACTATTTGGTGTTTGTTTCTATTTTTGGATTTAAACCAGACCAACAATTATATCTATCACTCCTTTAACTGAAGTTTTCTGTGGGGTTTTTTTTTAGCAGAAATATGCATTTGACAAAATTCATGACCTTTGACCCTACTTGACCTTTACCCCTCTGATCTCTACCAAATATTTGTCCTTTGTTTCTTAACTACACACCAAATTAATTACATGAGCACTCCTTAACTGAATTTATAGCAGAATTGTTTTAGTACAAATTCATTGACCTTGCCTTGACCTTTTACCCCTGACTTACCAAATATTTTCTTTTGTCTTAACCTAAGACCAAATACATTAACAGCTGAGCACTAATAACTGAAGTATTATAGGCAGATTAATTGTTTTTCTATTTAGTACAAAGTCATTGACCTTTGACCTTTTGACCCCGCGGATTTTTCCAAATTAACTCAATTCATCCTTGCCTAGTGTCCATCCTTGTCCAAGTATTCATTAAAATCCCTCCGCGGACTTCAGTAATTCTGTTCACAAGGATAGAGTGTGGGGTTCGCACGGACACGACCGATACCACGGCACGCACAGACTTACGGACGCACAGCACCACGACTTCGGACTTACGGGAAACCGACAACCCAGAAAACATAATTGCCTACGGCTCCCTACGGGGCGAGCAAAAAATTAATCCTACCCTCCACAATGCTTATGATATTTAACAGTGCTTATATTTAGCTCCATATTACACTGAGAATAATTGTCTTGAGTTTATTTTTGACCCCCGGATATTAACAGCGCTAATATTTAGCTCCGTATGACCCTGAGAATAATTGTCTTGAGTTTATTTTTGACCCACCTACATTAACAGCGCTAATATTTTGCTCTGTATTACGTGAAAAATAATTTTCTTGAGTTTGTTTTTGACCCGTGGAAATCATTTGGGCTAATATTTAGATCCGTATTATGCCAAAAATAAAAGTCGGCACTTTATTTTTAAGCAGCAGACATTAATAGCGCTAATATTTAGCTCCATATTACACTAAAAGTAATTAGCTCGAGTTTGTTTTTGACTCGCGGACATTAATTGCGCTAATATTTATCTCCGTATTACGTCAAAATAAAATGTCGGCACGTTTGTTTTGGCATAATACAGAGCTTATTATTAGCACAATTAATGTCCGTGGGTCAAAAACAAACTCAAGTCAATTATTTTTAGCGTAATACGGAGCTAAATATTAGCGCCATTATGTCCACGGCTCAATAACAAACTTGCCGACATTTATATTTGGCGTAATACGGATCTAAATATTAGCGCAATTAAAGATAAATTACATGATTAGGGGTAGTCCTCAAATTGGGCTGAAACTATGTGGATCTCTATGGGTCCTATTTTTATCTTGCCCCAATAGAATTAATGTTCATGCTTGATACTTCTTAAGAAAACACATTAGAAACAAATCCTTCCAGCTGGGATATCCTCTCCAGCCGGTGTATAGCAGGTATATATTTCAACTCATTTGGTTCTTGAGGCAATTTCAAGTGTTCCCAATCATATAACTAACCTTTAATGTCCCTGGGTCAAAAATAAACTCAAGACAATTATTTTTAGTGTAATACGGAGCTAATTATTAGTGCTATTAATGTCCTTGGGTCAAAAACAAACTGCCAACTTTTATTTTTTGGCGTAATATGGAGCTAAATATTGGCGCTATTAATGTCCGCGGGTCACAAACAAACTCAAAACAATTATTTGTAATGTATTACAGAGCTAAATATTGGCGCTATTAATGTCCGCGGGTCAAAAACAAACTGCTGACTTTTATGTTTGGTGTAATACGGATCTAAATATTAGCCCAATTAAAGGTTACACTTGAAAATGCCTCAAGAACCAAATGAGTTGAAATGTATACCAACTATACACTAGCTGGAGTGGATCTCCCAGCTGGAAGGATTTGTCTGTAATTTGTTTACTTAAGGAGAATCAAGCATGAACATACTAGTATTTTATTTTTATCCGGGTACGATAAAAATAAGCCCCATAGAGAGCCACACAGCAGGTTTGCCTGCCACGAGGGACAATAGACATTAGTTATTCTAGAATGAGTCAATGTTTGACTGCAAGATTTTCACAGGATAATCCTGGCATAGTTTACTTGATTCTAGAGTTGTTTCAGCCCAAGTTGAGGACTACCCCCAATCATGTCATTTACCTTTAATGTCCACGGGTCAAAAATAAACTCGAGACAATTATTTTCAGTGTAATAGGGAGCAAAATATTAGCGCTATTAATGTTCAGTGCTTAAAAACAAAGTGCCAACTTTTATTTTTGGCGTAATACGGCGCTAAATATTAGCACAGTTAATGTCCGCGGCTCGAAAACAAACTCCCGACATTTTTTGATTTTGTTTTTCAACAGATTTTCCAGTGATATGTTTGATAAAAATGGGTGTGAACTTTTGTAAAATTTCTGTAGGAAAAGATGAGGGCGACTCTGAAGAAAATGGTCGCCCTAAAGGATTGTGTTTTGAGGATTTTAAGGGATGATTTGGACTCCGTGTAGAGCAAAATCGCCTGTCGCCCTGGGGTATTTCCGACGCTGCATTGTGGTGTTAATGACCATGTACAAACTCAACTGAAATTGTTGCAATTGTTAATGATTATTAATTGTTGTAATTGTTGTATCAGTGAGAAACAATGAGAGGACAAGAGAATCTAGAAGGGGTCCTGAGAGCCAGTTGTGCAACGTGTAGAATGTAAAATGTTAAGTTGTTTCCTCCCTTCAGAAACCATTTTTTCTACTACTTATCTTTTATAGTATGTATATTCAATGAAAACACAAATTACCAAGTAGTTTGGAATGATGTGTAGTATACAGGCCTAATAAAAATTATAACCAAGGCAATGATTCGAGATGAAAAGTACTTAAAGCATTTAGTATTTCTGCATCAGTATTATTTCTATGTGTTTTTTTTTGGGGGGGGGAGGGGGGGGGGTGGGGAGATTGACATAACCATAGGCTCAATTTCAATAGCTGTGTTTATTTAGTGACTGTGGAATTTATGATACACTATGAGTATGGTTGCTATTATCAAGTAGAATGATCTTCAGTTACATACAGTGCTGTGGGTATCCAATTAAAAGCTTGCACCAGATATTCTCTGTATGTGATTTCATGGACTACCTGTGGAATTTACATTTTAGTGAAGAACTTTCCCGCATGTTTGCTTTTATTTCAGAGACAAGAAGGGGACCTAAAGGCCGTCTGCCCAGTGAGTTGTTATACTTCACAGGCATATGTGGTACAGATGACACCAACCTGCAAATAGCGACAGCCTTTTTTAAACTCTTTAACGAATCGTTGTTTGGTACCCAATTTTGTACCGAGGTAGAGGAGTGCTCCATAGAGAATGTTGAAGTAACCTGTGGACCTACTGACTTGCAGCGAAAAAGACGTGAGCTTATGGGGCTAAGAAAGCATCGTGACTCTGTGACTGTTGACAAAAATCGTTCCCAAGGATTTGAAAGCCGCCCAAGGAGATCAACACCTCAATATGTGTAAGTATGAGTATAACCCAGGGTTTCTCAATTAGTTTTGTTGAAGTGCCAAATTTGTTATTGAGAATTTATAATGCGCCACTATATCTACCACGGTGGGGTTCAAGCTTAAGGGGTGAAGCCCTGAAGCTTTTAGCTATGTGAGGCGTTTTAAGTGGCCCAGAATGGCTCTAATTAATGTAAATTACCAAAATACATATTCAAACAAATTACACAATTTATATTTCTTTTTAATCACAGTGGCTTCAATGCGCCACTTTGGAAGGCTTGATGCGCCAAAAGTGGCATGCGCGCCCCTATTTGAAAACCCCTGGTATAACCTCTTTTCTAATATATATGTTCCAAGAACGTCATTTAGTCTGAATTTAAAAGAAAATAGTTTAATTCCAGTTTTAGTTTTAATTCCAGCCTCCTTAGAATAGGTATGTATAACACTGGCTCAAATATTCCCAAGGAAGGACACAAAATAGAATTTCATCATCCTTATAAAGACCCAGGCTAACATTGTGCAGCTTCAATTTAAAAAAAAAGTCAAACTCTGATATTTCAGCTACGTAGTAGTGCTTAAATAGACAAATAAACACCCTAGAGTACAAAAGTTTGGAAAGAAATGCTGCCACTGGTAAGATATGCAGGAAGGATGAATATCCACTGCGGAGGAATATAGATAGTGTAGATCTACACACAGAATATGGGAAGAAATGGGCATGGTGAATCCGGTCAACATGGGTACTGGAATATTTTCACTTTTTTAAAGCACTAAATAATCATTTGAAATACATGTTTTGAAGGCTTCACTTTTAAACCTTATGAAAGACACTCAGAACATGGAAGATTATGTAGCTCACATTTTTTAAACTGTGGTCATTGTTAAACTGTGGCTTAAATGCACATGTGATCATAAGGAGTTAAATTTTATTGTCATTAAAGGTGTACAGTGTATTTTTTCCATCAAGAATCCCAATCTGGCTTTTGATTTTCAATGCAAGTTTGTGGTTTCGAGTTATTCACTAAACTAAAAATTGTCTGGATGCCCATACATTATTGGGCCCGATTTGCAAAAAAGCTGTCAATCATGTGACGTCATCCGGGGAGCGCTGCTCTTTGTGCAGCGAGCATTTGAAAACGTCTGTCGCCAGTGAAAACGAGAAAACTTTGAGGTCATATTTAATCATTGTTATGGCATAATCGATTCAAGGTCATAGTTTTCTCTGCCTGACTTGGATCTTTATTTTGATGACAAGTAAGCCTTACTAAGCCGGAATGTTGCCGCTAGATTTGAGCCAGAAGTGCAAGACGGGCGGTGACGCAGACAAGGCCATGCAAGCTGACGTGAGAAATTTTAAATACCAGAGGCTTAGAAACAATTATTGGTAAGTAAGGTATATTCAAGCTTATATTTAAGTAGTTTTATAAGGTTTGGTTATCATCAGTATTTTAATGAAAATGTCTTTGCTTCGTACTCTGTCGGCGAGTGTGTCCATGCATTACATGCCCATGAATGCCACTTGTATCAGTGGTTAGCAGCCCAGCAGCGCTCTGCATGGGGGTGAGTCCCATGGCTTCCAGACAGTGTCTCGCATCTCAGTGTTGGCAAAATCGAGTTGCCAACATACACATTCACCAACATGGTCTGGTAAATCTGATGGCTAGTGGAGATTTTCTTCGAACAATTCTGTTATTTTACTGTGGCTCTCAATTTGAGCTACTCATGTATCAGAATTATTGGAAGAAAGACTCCATGAGCTGTCAGATTAGTACTGCCGTCAGCTCACAAAAGAAAGTAACTCTGTAAAATGAGTTTCTTAGTAAATGAAGAAAATATGTTTTTCTTTCTATGCAGATCTATAGAGTTGCTTACTTTTGATATGTCCATATCTCGGAAATTAGGGGTCGTATGACCTTCATTTCTTCACCATCATGTAGAGCATGCCAAAAATATTTGAAATCAATAAAAAAGTGGAATTTGATAAAAAAAAATCAGAGTTACTTCCTTTTGTGAGCTAAGGGCAGAGTAGGTTGGACAAATATGGTGAATGTGAATGTTAGCAATGTCAACCTTGTCAACACCGAGATGCGAGACGCTGCATTGGGAAGCCACAGAACTTAAACCTGCTGAGCACGGCTGGGCCGCTATGCCGGGCTGCTAAAAACTGACACAAGGGACACTCGCTGCGTGTAATGCACAGACACAATTACCAACGCAGTTCAAAGCATAGACATTTTCATTATAAATGTATGTTCAATACTGATGATATCATACTTCAAATTGCCTAAAACTAGACCTAAATTTTAGCTTGAATATGACTTACTTACCAATAATTGTTTCCAAATCTCCCGTCTTTGTGATATTTCACATCAATTTGCATGCATTGTCAGTGTTGTTGCCCATCTTGCGCTTGTGGCTCAAAACTGAAGCGGCAAAATTTTGTCTTAGTTGTCATCAAAATTGACCCCTTTGGGATGACGAGCTTGTACAGAAGCCCAGTACGTCTCACACTCAGAGACAGGGTTGGAAAAAAATCATGATTTTTTTGAACGGGGTGATTTAAATCAGGATTTAAATCAATAAATCGATTTATTTGATTTAAATCACGATTTAAATCATGATTTAAATCACCACTGATTTAAATTGCCAACCCTGCTCAGAGATAAAATGCTTCCACAAAAGCACCCAAAATATGCCAAACCTTTCATATAAAGTGAGGTTATAGTGTGCCTACAAATGGTTGCATCCCAAGTACACATTTTTACCACTGAAAATTTAGAAACTTATCTTTGTTTGTGCAATTTACTGGGCTTCTGTACAGCCCGCCTTCCCCAAGGGGTTAAGATTCGAGTTAGACTGTAACCCGTAAATCACTCCCAGATGATTCAGAGATGGTGGAATATGCCACAATAATGATTAAATATTACCTGGAAATTTGTTGTTTTACTGGCAACAGACCTTTTAAATGTTTGTATTGCGTGTATTATGCAAGTTCAGCTCACTGCACAAAAGCAGCGTTTGCCCTGGGTGACATCAAAGGGTCATGTGATGCACAAACAGTTTTGTTTTTTTGTGTGGGTGGGGCGAACTTGGCTCAGAAAGAATAATATTTTATTTTGAATGTGATATTATTCTAATATTAGATGATTTTCCAGGTAACTGTTGTTGGTATTCCAAAAACAATTAACTATCAATTAAAACTCATTTTCATGAGTGTTTCCTGGTACCTTTAACCCTATTTTAACTGGGCTATTTCAGACTGGGTTTTTAGTGGGGGGGGGGGGTCAATTTGACCCCCCCTTCAGATCTCGGCCGCCGATCGCGCGAATAGCCACGAAAATTTGCATACGCATAGAGCCGGATGTAAACTACTCGACTGTATAGTAAAATTTTCAAAAAAATTATTTTTTCTATTTTTCAAGTAATTAATTATATGCAAATAAGTGCATGAAATTATGTTTTGGCCTATAACTCACTGACAATAGCTAGTAGAATACTAATTTTTGGTGAAAATATTCATTCTGACATTTCTCACAATTATCTACAAAAAAATTTGCCGAATTGGAATTAATTTCTTATGTATTTTATTGTTTTGTGAATTTCTTATGTATTTCTTTGTTTTTTCGACCTTTTGTTTTCTATTGTTTTTTCGGTGAAATTTGTTGGGGACACTTTTGCAATCATAAACAGCATAAAATTAATTCATTTCAATTAGTAAGAGCAAAAATAATCATACATTTATGAGTTTTGGCTGAAAACACAATTTCCATTGATTTTGTACACGAAATCATGTTTTTAAGCAATTTTGGGGTTGACATGCATGTATAAAAAGTCGCGCCCCGTCGTAACGGTACGTCCGATTTTCGCGAAAACGGTCTCAAAAGATGGGCAAGACTTGAAAGTAAAAAGTCAATGAGCGACGCGGTAAAAAAATTTTGCGCGGCGGCATGGTCGCGAAATTCGGCGAGGGGGGGGGTCAAATTGACCCCCCCAGTTAACATAGGGTTAAAGTTAAGGTCATTGTTCATCACTTGTATGATTTAATCTGATATTCCATGCAGTTGTAGGACACTGGGTGTAAATCTAGCACGATCAAAAGTAAGAGCAGGAGCAAGAGCAAACGTAACAATAGCCTAGGTCAACATCATTGATGTCAGTTGGCATGGGATTTTGCAAGCATACCAACCTACTATGTGACATTGACCTTTTCCTTTCCAAGCCATTATCGTCCCATAATATCTACAACGAATATTCTTACATTATTTTCATTTTGTTGTTTATTTGGCAGATTCAAGGTGTCGTTTTTGATTAGTGCAAATATGGACATGGACCCCACCAAGAGTAACTTTCAAGCCGTTATAGACCTGGAGAATAAACTAATAGGTCATGTAGAACAGGTGGTTGAGATGAATGTCTTGGACTTAAACATCAGTGTCGGAGGATCCAGCCTTGAGATTGATGAGTCTTCTTTTACATACGATTATGCTGAGATAGAGTGCAATGAGGGATTTACTGCTAACAATGATGATTACCATTGTGGTATGTATTAAGAATGAATTGGCCTGAATGAATGAAGTGAATATTATATTAGTCCAGAAAATTATAACGTAGATTACTTAGCAGCTGCTGTGCAAGTATTATATAATTTATCAATATATTAATGAACCTGTCTTCTTTCGTCATTTGGAAATATTAAAGAATAATTTAATTCTTTGTGTGCGGGACCATGAAACCCCTGCGTGCGGACTTTTTTTCAAGAGCGCTCAGTTACGGGAAAGAAAATTGAATGACTGACTTCAACTAGCTATAGCTTTTCACAACATCGTTTTTAGGAAAAAATGTTGTGCAGAAAAGTTGAAGTATATTTTGTAGACCGTCTGATTGCATAAAGGCTATTTGGAAACATACATCTGGATTTTGTAAAGTAATGCCTAATTGCAACCAATATACATGGAGTTCTAAGCATCTTGCTTGATAATATACGACTCCATTCAAATAATACAAGAGGGTAAACCACAAGCTGCATATAGAAACTTGATTTGTCACAACTTAGAGATGAGTCACCACAGGTCAATGAATAGAGATAATGAAGAGATTATCAGTGAAAAGCGTGTCTTATTGTAATTGACTTTGAGTGTTCTTTTCAAAATTCACTTCCGTCTAATCCAGCGTTCTTATGTATTACGGGGCCTTGATTGTATTTATCGATTTTTATGATTCTTTTAGAATCTTACATAATACCCCGTACTTGAGGAATGTAAACAATAGAAAGCGAATACCGCTACCATCGGGAAAATCAGTATAAATCGGGTGAATGCAATCATTTCTACGTTTGAGCGTGAAATGCGAATCCCGCACGCTGCTGGGAGAGCATGAGTGCGAACTACGCGTGTAAAGAGTTAATGAATTTTTTTTATATATGTGACTGGATCCATTTAAACCAGGTACTGGGTAGCATATATGAAAATTGAGGTTATTGCAGAATTGGATAAAACCCTTGATAAGCTACATTTTTGATACATACATAATTTACCAAAAATTTAACTGTTTTGAGGAAAGTTAAGACAATTTCAAGTTTTGAGTTTGTGCAGTGTTCAATGGATGTTTTATTCTTTTAAAGCCAGTTTCTATAAAATGTAACTTGCCAACAAGTGCCTCGATGTTTCATGTGATACTAGTATATCTGCAACATGAAAAGCTCTAATTATTTCATTCCAGATTAAAAAACAAACGAACAAACAAATACAACAGAAAAAAAATATATATTTATAACAAAATTACATATACATTTATCAAATAATTTAGATTGAGGATATACTGCATAAAACGTCAGTTACGTTCTGTCGAGCAGTATTCTTTAAAAACAAATTAAGGACAATATGTTACAATTAAATAAGGGGAAAATTACACTACCATTACACAATTACAAACAGACAGACAACATAACATAAAATAACGGTGGAATAAAAAACAGATATAATATTGGATAAACAGAAACGAGTAATTCCTCCCAATGACTACTATTTGAATTTTACACTTGTATGCAACGATAATTTATTAAGTATATGTTTATCAGATGGAGTTTTTTAATTTCTTTTAAACGTATTTAGCAGATTTGCGATTTAATATATCATTTGTTATTATATTCCATAAGTATTGGTCCAGAGTGTCGCAATGAATGCAAAAACAATTGTTTAAGTAATATTCCACAGATCGATATTGATGTCTCTTTCTGGTTCATAATTGTGGTTTACACTATCATTAATACAAACATTACTTGATTGTGTCGGGAATTATATATCAGCCTGCTGATTTTGAAATCAATTTGCCCATTACAGTATTTGTTCAATTGTATATGTTTCAGCAATGTTAAAGCATATAAATAAAGAGTTTTTCGATGTGCCATAAAATCACTAAAAGTACCAAAGTCTTGCAAACGTTTTTGGAGTTTAAGCAGACATTCTAATTTAGAAGGGTGGGTATTAGCATTAAACAACATTTTGCAATAATTAAGGGTGGTAATATCAATGAATTATACAACATAATCAGACATGTTTTGAGGCAAGATATGACGCAGTTGCTAATGATACCAATCATTCCTTGAAATTTTATGAAGATACATTTAAAATATGTTCGATTCCAATTAATTGATCAGTCAATGACTACACCTAGAAATTTTGTACTGTTCACTTGTTTATAACTGGGTATTATTTATCTTTATGTTTAGGTTTATTAAGGAAATATTATTGTTATTTTTTCTTTTACAAAAAGTAAATAAATTTTGATTTTTCAAATATTAAATAGCTAATTGTTTTTACTAAACCAACATGCACTTTTGACAATATCAGCTATTTATATAGTTGGACAATTCGGTAGAATTATTTATTGGGAAAGAATTTAAATTGGTATATCTAGCAAACAGAATGCAAATTTTAAAATCTGGGAAGAATAACATAAAATTCATTTACATATAATACAAACAATTAATGGACCAATATGGATCCTTTGGGGTACACACATGTGATATGAGAGGTTGAGATAAAACACCTTAAAAGAAACATATTGTAATCGATCAGCTAAATAATTTTTTAAGCCACAATAAGGGTAAACCCGAAATACCATATTTTTAATTTATCTATTAAAATACCATGATCAATATCTATCAAATCTTGTAGATTAAAAAGATACCTTTGTGTGGAATTTTTTATTTCACATGGAAGATATTACGTTATCATGGAGATCAATTTAATGCCATTTCCGTTGAGCATATTTTCCTAAACCATATTGACAGGACTTGAAAATTTTATTTAATATCTTAGAAATTCCAAAAGTCGATTCATAAATTACTTTTTCAAATATTTTAGAGAAGGGTAATATGGATATGGCTATATTCTGAATGTCATGTGGGTTATTCTTTTAAAGACGCGGTGTCACTTTGCAATTTTTTAATTTCTTGACGGTACAATACCGGATGCCGGAGCTGAAAGATTTATAATTTATGAGTGAGTGGTTGTCAAATATGTAATAAAATACTTTCTTTATACAAAAAGATTAATATTGTCTATTCCACAAACTGTTGAGAGGTCTTAATAGTTTTTTACAATACTGATAATTTCATTTATTTGACAGGCTCTATAAAATTATTTGAACACGGTAGGTGGCATGTATTTCATCATGCCGTTGGAATTATCATTACATTATCAAATGAATATTGTTAATTACTGAGCTTGACCCATTTCTGCGAAAAACTTATTTAAAAATTGTCCAGCAATCTGTTCATGGACAGTAAAGATTATTTCATTTTACAGTTATGTGAGATGGGCATTTATTTTATTGTTGCCTAAATTTCCTAATAATATTCCATGTATTTTTAATATTTCTTTTATTTTTTTCAAACTGGTAAAATAAAACCTTCTTGCCTTTTTCAAGTAATTTATTTTTTTTATTGCTGTATTGTTATTAATTATTTTGTATGAAGTAGTCGGTTTACAATACTTTTTATAGCAGTCTTGTTTTTATTGTATTAATTTGATTAAATCTGCATTACCAGGGTTTCTTACAATTTATGTTTATTCTTCTTCTTACACGTTTTAATTATTTCTTTTCATAAAATGAATTAAAATGTATTGCTATGAAAGAGTTATATGCATCGTCAGGATCATTAAATGACATGAGGACGACTTATTCCAATCAATAGGGAATTACGTCACTAATTTATGTTTATGGAACGAGTTGGTACGGTCATGGAAAAAAATACGAGTTTGTCAGGAGGTTTACTCTGAAATGTGGTTTCGTTATTTGAAAATTGGGAAATGATCTTGCTGACATCAGAATATAAAAATCCCTGGTGTAATATTAGAGAATTAAATTATAAATATATTTAATCAATAAAGTGCATATTATTGGCTATCCTTGTACGTTTATCTATAGTGAGAAGAAATGCAATGGCGTTTTGTATGTCATTGATTAAAATCATTTATATTGTTTGTGAAGTTTTTAAATGATCAATATTAAAATCGCCCCATAATGTATACTTTTTATTTTCATTGGATTAATTATCTAAACATGAATCAAATACATGTGAAATCGCGGATATTTGAGTTACAGGTTACTGATATATAATTCCAACAACAATATTTTTACCTTTCTTAGTCAATAATTTCAATAAAAGAGATTTCGTAATTATCAGAGTAGGAAGTAAATCATTTTCTTCTGGATAAAAATTAAGAGAATTCAAAGATAAGCAAACCACACTCCACCGCCTCTGCATTATTTCGATGCGAATGTAGAAAGCAATAATCGTCCATATTAAAACAAAAGAGGAGTGTCTGGTTGAATCCAGGTTTCAGAAAATCGTATATGGAGAAGGCAAATGAAAAATGTGTTGAATAAAATCAGTAATACTATCAAAATTTTTGTTCAGACTGCGAGAATTAAAGTGTAATAAACTAAGTCCGATTCTATACATTTGAACTGTGTGGCAAATTCATCACTTAAATAATATTTACATTTACAAATGGTGTCGAGAAAAATATCTTCAGATTGATCATTTGATGATTATATGTCAGTATTTATCTTCACAAAATAAATTATTTAATTGATTAAAATTGCATTTATTTGACACTGAAGACAAAATACATTCCAGAAATTCATTGTCGTCATATCATTAAAAGGAAATATATTATGAATACAATCTGAACAAATATTCTGATCAAAAAATCAGGGGGGTCAGTTTCATGGTGATGAATTACTTTAGTACAAGATAAGCATATTTCATGATTTTCCACCGTGAATTACAGACAATTACACAAGATATAAGCAATACAATATATTACAAAATGCAGAAACGAAACAAAAATACAACAAAGTAGCATAACAAATATATTACAAATGTATAATCAGAGAAAAATGGAGAGTTCTGTAAGAGCCTAAACAAAAGTTGTGATAATTGAGTATAACAGGAATGCATATTTACAGTCAAATAAAATTGTGTTCATATTCTTGATAAGTCTTCTGTGCATGTTATGAGTGTTTTTGACATCACCATTGTTCGACGGATTAGAGCGATATGATGCGTCCGTCTTTTAGTCATGCCGTCTTAACTTTGGAGTTGTCTCTTGCCCAGCGGTCAGCATGATTTCGTTTCGTTTCTCTTATATTCCTCTTGGCATAATTTCTTTGTGCCTTTGAGTTTTTCTGCGGATTTACTATACTTCATGACGTTTTCATGT
>JZLH01S0504106.1:65093-77278 GCA_001188425.1 Eucidaris tribuloides
TAAAATTAACTTGCGATCGATTTTTGAGAGTTGCAATCAATTGCAAAGTTTTATGATACAGGGCCCTGAAGTATACTACCCCTGTTACTAATTATACAAGGATAGCAATGGGTATGCCAAATGATCAGGGTTACGGAAACTTGTATTATTCAGCATACCTTCCAGGGACTACTACAGGAAGAAATACAGTGGATGACTGCAGGAAGGTGTGTCCAGTCCTGATGTTGGTTAGAATGAAGTTTTGTGATTACAGCCTTCCGGTTGCTAAGGCCTTTTTAGCCCACTTACGTAATCATTCATAACAAACAGCCGATCGCTGACGCTAGGCTCTTCCATTTACCGGACAATTCTTTCTAAATTTATATCCTGCATTTTAATCATTTGATTTCCTTCTCGCTTTCAGGTCATATTTTATTAGTATCAAGCTAACTATGTAACAAAAATCTTGTTGATACGTTCAGTATTTTTTGAGAAAATTGAAGAAATCCATTTGAGACAGCTGATTTTCAAAGCTGTAACACGGGCATTTGCAAAATTATCTTGAGGTGAAATGTGGAATATATAACACAAAATATTCTTGCCCAACAAAATATGAAAGTTTCAAATTGTACAAATGGCTAAAAATATCAAAAAATTGACATTAACTGACGTACATCTGTGATGAAACTGAAACATTATACAGGGGTGTATCCAGGATTTTTGTTCTGGGTGGGTCGTGACCCTAATAGTTTGGACATTTTTCTTAAAGAAATAACAGCAATAATGCCTGATCAATGATTTTTTCATATCATTGAAAGATCCTCAGAAAACAAAAATATCTTTCATAAAAAAGTGGACCTTTTCAATTTTTTTAGTGTGGTGGGGGTTCGTACAACCACCCTTACCCCCTTGTATACACCCATATTCTGGAGGTATTGTCATTCATTTTTGCGCAGCTGTGGTATTTCCGGTATGTTTCTGTATACATAATGAACATGTAACATGGCGAGTGATCAAAAAGATCGGGGGCTCTCCCATTCGTATTCAGAATGTGTGTTCCATTTAATAAGTATACATACATATCTGAATAGTTATCAACGTGATCTCACGAAAGGTTTGTAATAAAATGTTTGTAGCCCTCAAAAAACAATAATTACAGCCCCCTCGACAATATTATTTCCACTAGTGTGGTTATTAAAAATACCCACTCTCACAAAAAAGGGGTTCCCCCGAGAAGGTCTTTACGTCGGTAGATTGTAAAAAATCTGGATGGGCTAATATTCTCCATAGTGATAGTTTAAGTTGTAACACAGGCGTTTGCAAAATTATTTTGAGCTGAAATATGGAATGTATATTCAAAACATTCGTGTCTAACAAGATGTGGAAGTTTTAATTTGTACAAATGACCAAAAATATCGAAAAATTACAATTTATGGATGCACTTCTGTGATGAAACCGAATCATTCTGGAGGTCAGGCGATTATGTGCAGAGCTCTGCTATTTGTGCATCTATTTTCCTGATGTTTTCGCTACAATAGAATTAACACTCTTCGCAACCTGTATGTACACGATACTTTGAAAAAGAGCGCATCATTTTTATACACAGAATATTTCAAATTCAACCTTATTCTGGAGTTGACTTGATTCAAAGCAATGTCCACGGTGTCTTGTTACGAAATCCAATTAATTTTGCTTAACAACGGAGGGAGAAACCGCTTAGCAACCGGAAGGCTGATTATGGGAACATTTCAACTCTGAAGTGGTAAAAGTTAACCATCCACGGTCAGTAAACTTTGCATGTATCCATTTGCTGTGGGAAGTGAGTGTGTCATGTATTAACTTTATAGGAATTATGGAATCTCAGAGGCAATGGGTTATTTGTCACATTCCAGCACACCATCAGCTCAAAGTGTCTTATGATAAGGTGTGTGTAGTGAGAAAATAAGTAGCAAATTACCAGGTCAAAGATCAAATGTCAAAATGATTAAGAAATATATTATTAAAAGTTTCTTACTTTAACTCTAATTACAAGATACATGTGTACACATGTCTATTTGCATCTAAATGTATTGATTTAATGTTTTTATTTTAATGTACAGAAATTGATGAATGTGAAAGTAATCCGTGTTTGAACAACGCCACATGCCTGGATGAAACTGGGGCATATTGTTGTAACTGCCTGCCTGGTTTTACTGGTGATAACTGTGAAACTGATATTGATGAATGTGACTCGGATCCCTGCTTGAATGGTGCAACATGTCTCAACAAGATCAACCAATTTCAATGCATTTGTACCTCTGCATATTCAGGTACTGAAATGATACAAAATGAAGTTTAAAGTATTTATATTTTTGAATGAGTTGGAAGCTGTATTGCCATGGTAATGGCACATCATGGCAATAAATTGCAAAAAAAATATTGCAGATCAATCAACTTCCCTAATGAAATTTGACACACATATTGGTTTTGTGATGAAGATGAGCGAGACACATTTGAATGTGTCGGAAATTGTGTTACCATTAATGGAAAATCAGGGCCAAAAATCATAAAAATAATGTAAATCGATCTACTTCTCCATTTTTAAGCAATACTCATGAAATTTGGCACACACGTTGGTCAAAGGGTGAAGATCAGAGATGCCAACCGTTACGGATTCTCCGTATTTGTTCCGCTTTTATTGCCCTTGTTACGGCGTTACGGTAAATAACCAAAATGTTACGGAAAACCAAAAGTCAACACACGTGTGTGACTCTGGCAATGAGTGCATGATCTCAGCTCAATGCGTGCGCCATCAAGCCGTTGAGCAAATATAGATCAGAGCGCACACACATTTGGATCACTGATTGAACGATACCTGAACCTGCTGTGGCCGTGGCAGTACTGTGGTACATGCAGTGCACTAGAGCTCACGCACGCAATCGCTGTATATGCAAGTGCGACGCGCATGCAGTGTGACGAATTCATGTGTGTTACATGTACTTACTGAAAGTGAAGTCGGACTGTGATTCGATATTCGACCTTTCGTATTTTTTGTTCACCATCATGGCTCCGAAATCTGGAGCTCAAGTTTGATCAAAACAAACATTTAAAACATGTTTGCGAATTATAATGATGGTCATTTTTCGACCTGAGGCTGAGCAAGAAGGACAACTTAACCATTGCACGCGATGTACAGCACTCAGCAGGACTTCTCACGGCGACGGCCACGAGGCCACGGTCGCCACGGGGGAGTTGCGAGGCTGGGACGATTACCTTACGCATGCGATCGTCAGCTACTTCACTCACTTGCTGGGTGCAACAACGAAGTCAGTCTTTCGAATAACGAAAAGCAAGAGGCCTTCAAGACTTTAAAGGTATTGGGTGCTAATGGCGATGAGTGTATTATGCTGTTGTTAGCGCCAAAAAAGTCTTAGTTCCCATCCGCACATACAGTAGATTGATGTTGGGGTAATGAAATGCTCAACATCGACTTCGAACTCGGAAGAGTCAACAATGAGATCGAGGAGCATCTCGACTTTATGTGCTGAAATTTGCCGCACAACAGTAAACTGGATAGTGTTAACTATGTTGCGGAGTCTGCGTGGAATGCTGTGATGAAGCATTGTGCAAAACATAAGATGTTGCGATGGTCTGCTGTATGTTTGTTTAAAATGTGTGCTGCGCGGGCATGGCTTCCTTGAGAGACCCACGTTTGTTCCTGACAAATGTGCCGGTCAATGTTCCTGACAACCATCCTTTGCCCGGCCGACTTGGCATCTCTGGAAGATGTGCAAGACACATTTTTAAATGTACTTGTGACTGTGTTGCCATGGTAACACCATATAAGACCATCCTGATGGGGCATGGTATTAACCCTATGTAGTGTAGGCTGGGCCATTTTGAGAGCTTATATGGCTTTGGGGGGGGGGGGCGCTTCATAGGCACCCCCCTTCAGATCTCGGCACGCGTGTCACTGGCAACCTAATCTACAAAATTGTATAGTTATTTTTTTCTTTAATTGTTTTTAGCTAATTATGATAATTTATGCATAATTAATCTGTGAAATCATACTTTTTGCTCCAAATAAGCTAATTTTTGGTTTAGAGACCCTTTGTGGTTACTTAGCAAATGTACCTGAATTTTTTTTTGATAATTGAATCAATTTCTAATGTATTTTATTGTTTTTTTGACTTTTTGTTTTTTATTGTTTTTTCAATGAAATTTGTCAGTGACACTCATGCAATCATAAACAGCATAAAATTAAGTACTGTATATGCCAGTATTTTCACGCAGAGGTATTTTCGCGGTTTTGGACTAAATTTCAAAATTCGTGAATGCTAATTTTCGTGATTTTAGTGGTGCTTTCATTAGTGTGAATAGACATGAACCAAAGTGGAAATTTTCGCAATATCTGACTCGCAAAATTCGCGAAAACAAAACCACCGCGAAAATTACCACGTATATAGTAATTTGAATCAGTAAAAGCAAAAATATTTATACTTTTATGAGTTTTGGCTGAAAACACAATTCGTATTGAAATTGTACACAAAATCACATTTTTTAGCAATGTTTGGTGTGACATGCATGTACAAAATTATGCGTATCATCTGAATCAAGTACCTGGGCATCACAAATTTGGTCTTAAAAGATGCGGGAGACTCGGAGAAAAAAATCATGAAACATTGCGGCGAAAGCTTTTCGCATTGCAGACATATTGCACGAAACGTCAAGGGGGGCCTGCCACCCCCCCCCCGGCCACGAGATAGGGTCAATCGCCGTCTGTGATAATGTGTTTGATATCACATAAATTATTTAGCTTTGTTCATGTATACTACATATACTACATTTAACCACTAATGATCGATAAATGTGTCTTTATATTTTTAACTCTTTTCCTAGGCATAAGCTGTGATGAAGATATCAATGAGTGTTTGATGTCCCCTTGTGTCGGTAATGCTACATGTGTCAATATGGAAGGGGACTTTCAATGCTTGTGTCTTGACGGATTCAGCGGCCAAAATTGTGACATCACTCCATGCGCTCCTGATCCATGTCAAAATGGCGCCACCTGTATGGAGTCACAATTGACTGCCCGAGGTTATCAATGTCATTGCATTCCAGGTTATAGTGGCGTGAACTGCTCGCAAGATATCAATGAATGCAACAGCAGCCCATGCGTGTGTGGTGGTCAGTGTACAGATGGCTTGAATACTTTCATCTGTAACTGCACACCAGGTTGCACCGGAAATACTTGTGAAATGGACATTGACCTCTGTGCAAATGTGACATGTCAAAACAATGGCACGTGCACCGACTTGGGAAACAGCGCAGTGTGCGCATGCTCAGCTGATTTCGCTGGAGACTTTTGCGAAAGGGTGAAAAACGCCTGCGATGACCTCCCGTGCACAAACGGTGGAACTTGCCTGATAGCTGTCCCAAACAGTATCAAACTTTACATGTGTTCCTGTCCAGATGGCTTCATTGGTCAAAACTGTGAGGTCAATGTTGACGACTGCACATCCAATCCTTGTTCAAACGGAGGCACTTGTGTAGATGGCATTGCTGACTATACTTGTATATGTGCTGAGGGATTTAACGGTTAGTAGCAGTTTATTATAACCTCAAACTAAGTGTTGAATTATCAGAAACTTTGTTCTTTATAGCTGGAAAATGTATTTAACTCATTTCAACAGGAGCACCCCCCCCATAAAAAAAAATTAAATGACTTTATGCCACATGACAAAAATCACCCATGTTTACTTATAATTCCAATACTTGCCATCTAAATTCACTGTTCAAGCTAATCGTTTTTACTGTGTTGCATGAAGATGTGATGTCACTATTTTGAGAAATCATTGTTTGGTTTTTGTAATTGCAGAAATATTAACAGTAGCACACAATCACAACACTTAACAATACAGTAGAAACAAACACAGCAGCATGAAAAACTCTAAGCCCAGTGCCATACAACAGCATTGTTCACTTGGGGGTGGGGGGGGGGGAGGATGGGCGGTTGCACTCATGCATGCTTGTTTTTGGACGATTCATAATTTTGTACATTTATGTGCTGCAACAAAGTATCACTTTTGTAATAATAACAATTTACTATAAGTCAATGTGTTGAATTATTTACATTTGGTAAAAAGTGCATGGAGATATTTACCAAAAAATGAAAACATGGTGATACTAGGATCTTTGCAGGAATTTGCTTTTCTGTAATTGTTATAACAGGTCTCCACACTGAGGATTTTGGGTGGTTGCTTGATCGGGCAAGTGAACTTTTGTTTTCATTCATTTAGTTGGCCAAACAAAATTTCTACTTGCCCAAGTGAGCAAAATGCTTTGTTAATTTTGTTACTTTAGAGACAGTACCTTGTTGGAAGTATTTTTTTTTACAGTGTCTTCTTAATTGGTACTTACACAGAATTGATACTGAATTGAACAATACAAGTCTTCGATGCTCTTTTGATTTTAGATTGGAAAATTTTACTTGCCCATTCAAGTAGAATTAGGTTGCATTCATTATCACTTCCCCAGAAGCAAAATTTACTTGCCCCGCGCAAGCAGGCAAGTGCTAGCGTCGAGCCCTGGTTATGACAATCGGATGGAACTTTTTGAGCCACCTCATAATTACATGTACGTTATAATTTTAGCAAAACTACAATACATGTTTTGTCACTTCTCTTCCTGTGTAGGGCCTACATGCAGCCGTGACGTAGACACTTGTTCGGATAACCCCTGTGGATCCAATGCAACATGCATCAACCAGTTCCCTAGTTTCCAGTGTCTTTGCCCACCAGGTTGGACGGGTGAACGCTGTATGGAGTCTGTCAGTATTTGTGAGCAGAATAACCCATGTAATAATGGATCAACATGTGTGGATGAACAGACAAACTTTCAGTGTATCTGTGCGGCAGGATATCATGGTAAATTAAGTAAACTCTGACAAGTGTGTACATCACTGATTTCTTTAGCATATTTGTATCACATATTGCATACATGTCAACCTTGAAACCAAGAAACAGGGACAAATAGTGAAAAATTTGAAAATTATAGGGACAAAAGGGTATTTTAAAGTATATGTGACCCGTCACCATGATAACCTGATAAAGTTGCACCACCCCAAAGTAAGGAAAGTACTAAATATCGTAATTATGATATAAAGTATGAAAGTGAAGTATCCTAAAAAATTAGAAGTTCTATGATTTCACATGTTGCAAAAGTACTTTTCTATCTATGTTTGTGTGTCATAAGATGTGCAACTTTATCAGGGCATCATGGGGACAGGTCACATATTGTCTTTTGCCGAAAATATAGACAGTTGGCAGGTCTGCATATTGTCAAACAGAATTAAGCATTTGCGTGTTCATCAGTCATGGGAAAATTAATGTTGATTTCAAGTACAAGGGATATTTGTTTGATTCAGTCTACAGCACTCATGTATATTAACATTTGTGTTCAATACCTAATCAATTTGTTCAAAATGGACTTTTTTGATAAATGTGAAGTTTAAGGTGTACATGAGTTGCATATCTAAAAAAAAAAATTAAAATGAATCTTTTTGAAAACCTTGTATCTCATTTTAGGATTTAGTGCAAAAACCTCGTAACTCAATTTCCCTGCCTTCCAAATCATTTTTTTGTGCATTTCAACCATTTCATATGAAATTGATTATCAAACATTGTCTTATGTTCAAGTAACATAGCCTACACACATAACTTGTCAAAATAAATTTGTTTTTTCGCTCTCCTGAAAACGTTGCTTTTTTTTAGATACAAGGTTTTGAAATAACATAGCCTACACTCATATTTTGTTTAAATAACAATTTTTTTTTTTTGCTCTCCTGAAAACTTTGCTTTTTCGAGATACAAGGTTTTAACAGCCCAGTGATCATGGTGATGTCACAGACTGATAAAACTTTGTAGCTCAAATTTTGGTGAAAATTACTGTTTTTGATAAATTTGAGAAAACATTTTGATAAATGTGATGTGAAGTTTATAATGTGTAATTTATCTTCTAATAACCACATGAGTTGCATATCTAAAAAAAAACAATGTCAAAATCAATCTTTTTGTAAACCTTGTAGCTCATTTTAGGATTCGATAGATAGATCGGTTTGTTGGACGTAGAATAAAATCATGACAAAAATCCGGAGATTAAAACGGCCATGTTACAACATGTTAAGGTTAGTTGGAAAACCTTGTAACTCAGTTTCCCACCTTCCAAATTATTTTTTGTGCATTTCAACTATTTCATATCGATTTGATTATCAAATAGTCTTAAGTTCAAATAACAAAGCATAATTTGTTGAAATATTAAGAATGTTTTTTCACTCTCCTGAAAACTTTGTTTCTTTGAGATATGAGGTTTTAACAGCCCAGTGATGTTATCTTGTTTTTTACAGGTCATACTTGTCAACACGAAATCAACGAGTGTATTGATGTCCTGTGCCAGAATGGAGGAACATGCCGTGATATGATAGCTGAATACCAGTGTACCTGTCTACCAGGCTTCACTGGAACTAACTGTGAGATTAACATAGATGAGTGTGCTTTCAGGTATGTAAAAAACTGCTGAAAGATGTTCAATATCATTTTTACAATTGGTACAAAACCTTTGAATTTAGTAGTAAGCACATAAATCCTGTCCAAAAATACCAAGTGACACGATTGGGTAATATTATATTATTTTATCCATATATCAAGACATCTGAGCTGTGGTTTACAAAATAAGGTTCCGCCTATCAACTATTAGTGCAACACGGCGAAGAGGGGAATAATTTCTCATATTCCCCCTTTGACAGGCGTGCTATGGGAGTTTACCAACGTTAAAACAGAGGGAATATTTGAAACAGGATTTACATCGCAGGGAACTTGCAATCACGACTGCTGATTCGCAGGACCACGCGATTCAGCCCGCGACAGCCTTCGCAATGTATGTCGTACATTCCCATAGGTTTGCACGAAAATACCCCGAATGACGCCCGATTTGTGCGTGCGGTAAGACCTGAATTACAGTAACGCAAGTCATGAAACCAGTTTCGGCGTAATTTTTTGCAGTTCTTAGCTCTCTTACGTAATGAAACTGTTTCTGTACAGTTATCGCAGTCGTTGACACCAGCCTCGCAATGATTTATTTAAGGAGTAGTAACGTCAACGTACCCTAAACGTTACTGTGGCCTCGAGGCTGAGTTGAGCAAGTTTAATAGTTTATCATCGTGTCTAACAACAGACCAAGACAGTCAGAGTCATGTTTTAATGATGGCAGGTAAAGGTAAGAAGATGCAATAAATATGTTATCGTATTGTTTGTGACCGAAACTTTCAAATACAAGGTTTAATACAGCCTGGCCCCGAACAGTGACACAGATCAACGTTACTTCTAACATCAACTAACAATGGTTACCGGTACAGAACCCTCTCATGTCGGAAGCTGGGATTGCCTGGCTAACGCGTTATACAGCTTGTTAGATTCAAAGATGTTTGGTCAACCTCAAAATAGCGGCTATATAGAGTAGTTTTAACTAACGTAGATTTAAAGCTAATAACGTGTTACGCTCCGCCGCCTAGACTAGTTAGACTATTCTAACGTTACATGTAACAATGGTCAATACAGAAGTCGGAACCAATCACTCAGTCCAACGTTAAACTAAGTAGTTATGATGGCTGCATTACGTTACACGAATACTAAGTAGAATACTTTACCACATTTACACGCTGCCTGCCTGATCAAATTTGCCCGTTTACGATAATTTCACTGTCATTAAAACTTGGATCTTAATTATTGTCTGCTTCGTGCTTCAAGTTAAGGTCTTCAACTTAACGGGCTTGAAAGTTGAAATTAACTACGGTATCAGATACTCGGAGGCGCGGGGTCTATGCTGCGAATTCGCAAACGGTTGCCACGCTAAGCGTGCGCTGCTGCGCGTATACACGGACAACAAGAAGGTCAGAATTAGTGGCCAAAGCCAACTGTGCTCGGCGGGCAAAAGATATAATACTTTTTTTTCGAACAGAAATGAATATTTTGGCGGGTAGAAATCAAATTTGCTCTAGATGTCTGATGCTGGATAATAATAATAATATGGACTGGCTCTTCACTTTCGGAGATACGACATATATTACCCTCACTAAAAGTCCATCTCGGCCCTCGGTCTTCGACTCGCGATATGATCAAGTTCAGGTAATATATGTCGATCCCCCTCAAGGCGCCAGTCATATTAATATAAATACTAATCATTGCACTGACATGTCCATCATTTTGTTATGTTACATTATAGTTCACTGTAATTACTGTTGACTGACATAGTCAAATTCCTCATGTACCGTACATCAAAATTCCATCTGGTGAACGTACTGCTTGTAATGAATTATTCTGATAATTATTGAGCAAATATGGCGTAGCACCAGCTCATACACAGTTCGTTGTTTGAATCATTTTAGGCGATCACTGAGATTCCATTAAATTAGACTAGGACCTCACCGATTTCATTTACACTGGCATCTATGAAGGGGTTCAGAATACTTAGTCATTCCTGATCGCATGCCTACCGCTATTGCCCTGGCAATCGGTAAACATTCCGCATGCATTCGGGAATGGGCCAATTAAGCCTCTAGTCATGCACTGGAGAGGAATTAAAATGGCCATCTGGAAGCCCTGAGATATAGCCCTGGAATGCAACGGATTAAATCCATTATATCGCAAATTTCAATGACATTGGATCACGCATATGGTAGGGAACAATAGAGGCTTTAAGCTGGCCATTCCGGGAATGATCCTGGAATGGGGGCATGCGGACTAGCGGCTAGAATGATACGGCTTTGAAGCCCGTGTTCTGGAATGGTAATGGAAATAGAGGTATTCCACGCGCCAGAACGGGGGCTAAAAGATAAGAAGGCATTCTGAACCCCTTCTAGAATGCCAGTGTAATATATCTGTGATGCCTTTGTTCTCCATGTAAAATAAAATTTTTGGGTACATGACAATATGATTTTTGTACACATTGGTCAGCGTGCTTATAGTTAGTGCTTTTGATGTATAAATAAATTGCATCTCCATCATGTAAGTTATTACTGTATGCGCCAATACTATCACGACCAGATAGTTTTGCGGTTTTGGACTAAATTTTAAAATTTGCAAGTGCTAATTTTTGCGATTTTAGGGGTGCTTTCATTAGTTTGAATAGACATGAACTAAAGTGAAAATTTTCGCGATAACTGACTTGCGAAATTCGCAAAATTAAACCATTATGTAAATTACCAAGTATTCTAGATTACCATCATGATTATTTTGAAATTAAAGGCAGGGCATCTCTTTTGCAAGCCTAAAAATTAACATTGTGTAAATACAATGGTATTTAGAAGAAAATGCCATCTGGGAACCTTTAGCAAAATATAGGAGCTAGAAACTCAGTTTTAGTGGAATTATAGTGACCGTTAGACTCAGATTTGAATTTTTTTCTCGCAAGAAAAAAAATCCTACCATAGAACGTACACGAAACGTCTATTGTTTTTCTTTTGCATTTTTCAAATTGTAGGCAATCACTGACCCCCAGATTTCACAGACATGCCCTTCATCAATAGCCTAAGGGCATAGGTTATCTTTTCCTGGTCTGCGGGGATGTTTGCAAATGAGATCCACTGCCTTTAATTTAAGTCTAATCACAAATGTACTCATCCTGAGGTAAATGGGAAATGTATTTCATAGAAAAAAAAATCTTCCAGTTAAAGGGGAATGAAACCTAGACATCTTACTGAATTCAGAAAGAACAGAACAATACAAGATGGAAAATAGTGAAAGTTTGAGCAAATTTGGTTGAACGGTTTGTTGCACAGACGTTATGTTTTTCACAGCCCGGTTTCAACTTTATTATCGCTTTTATGGAGGACTTGTTAACAGTTGCACTCTACGCACCTTTTAGACTGAAAGTGTGGAGAACTCTGAACCATTGTTTTGTACACCAAATTTTTCACTATTCTTCACTTTTACTCAATACTATTTGCTCTTCGCTTGTAGTGCAAGTATGTCCTACCAAAACTGATTCTAACATGTTTTCTGAAAGACACATTTAGATAAACTTTCCTCACACTGACCACTTCCAGAACAACTGCAATTATTGATATTTGTGACAACTCCATGGAAGTGTCTCCACCACTTTCATCTGAAACAGTGGGTACGAGTTTGCCAATTTACAGGATCACTCCATAACAAGGATAAATAAACCTTTAC
>JZLH01S0504117.1:2700-16876 GCA_001188425.1 Eucidaris tribuloides
AATTAAAAAATGTCAGACTTTGATGTCCAAGCTACATCATAGTGCTTGAAAGGAAATTTAAACATGATACATCCTAGTACATGTACTTGTTTTCCCTTCGATCTGGTGCATTCATGATTTTTGTTTTCATTTTTTTGTGTTTGTTATATATATATCAACATTGTTATAGTCTACCTACATGTATTATGATGTCATTATAATCAGACAAAATTTTGATCTCTATCCTGCAAATATCACTTTATGAAATTATTTACCAACAAAGTATTCTATAGGGATCGGAAACTAATTTAATTGATTGTATGGGGTCATTCTTGGTATTATTATTTTATTGTAATTTATTTATTTATATACTTCATTGAATTCACTCGTATGTCAAAAATATAATTCTCGCTATCGAAGATTGTACAGCATTCAGCAATAGGCGGCATTATCGTCAGTGTGCGCATGCATAGTTTTCATGGTGGTTCGACTTGTGTGACCAACTTATTTTCAGCTTCCATAAATAATACACAGGGACATTTGCCAAATTCAAGATTTTGCTATCTAAGGTCAGAGTGTCACAAATTTCATGTGACCTTTACAGGTAGCATCAAAATTTGTTGGTTATACGCCACAAATTTTTAAACCAGTCATTTATACAGGACTTTTTAATTCTCAACCCGTGTAAATGTATATAAAACCAGAAGTTTGCGGGGGCCCAAATTCTCTTGGGCCGCGCCCTCTACTGCTGAATGCTGGTGAATGACGAATTGTTGATATTGAGAATTATAATACTTATTGCATTTTTGTAAATAAATATTTGACGTGGGTGATACCATTTCAAGCTCTCTGAGCTTTGCGGGCCATCCTTATTTTCCACTTATTGATACCAGAACAACTAGAGCAGTCGACTGCGCAGCACGCGACAGATATGGGTATGCCTCGCAGCCGCCATTCCCATCCAATTGATGGAATTTGAAAAGCTTCCAGCTACCATAGTAGCAAGACCAATTAGATGACTAAAGCATTAAGCCATGTGACCCTTGATAAGTTACAGTAAAATCACAATTTAAGCAGTTCTTAAAATATCGTGACAATAAGCTCAATTCGGACATGGGCCTTGTGACCTTTGAATCTCTCTGACACTATTCAAACTCCAAAATCGTGAGTCCAGATAAAATTGTTGTTATATAAGATACTTCTCCAAATTACATCAAATCGGAGCCAAGTCAATACTGAAGTTATCACAGTAATTGAGCCCAAATCAGACATATGTTACGGCCCGGTGATCTTTGAGCGTCCAAAATGCTGATCAGTTTATGGTGCCTCATAAATGAATCTTCAACACAAGTACATTAAAAATCTGACTGGCCGTTCTCAAGTTATCATTGGTAACTCTGAGCCCAAAATCAGAATATTTTAGGCCCAGGTGACCTTTGACCTTTGACGCTTCAGGTACCAAAATCTAACTCAGTCTTATGATGCCTTATTATACACATCTTCACTCAAGTTACAGGAAATTCAACAGGCCGTTCTCAAGTTATCGCAGGGGTAAACGAGCCCAAATCAGACATATATTAGGCGCGTGACTTTGACTTTGACCTTCAGCTCCAAAATACTAATACAGTTCATTGGTGCCTCATAATACATACTTCACCTGACCAAGCGATCTCAAGTTATCGTGGCTAACGAGCCCAAATCAGACATATTTAAGGCCGGTGACCTTTGACCTTTAACTAGCCAAATCTAATCAGTTCATTGGTGGCTCACAATACATGCTTCACCCAAGTTACATTGAAAATCGACTTGGCGGCTCTCCAAGTTATCGCCAGGTACAAGCCCGGGATCAGACATATTTTAGGCCGGGTGACCTTTGACCTTTGACCTTTGAACTCCAAAATCTAAATCAGGTTCATTTGGCGGCCATAATACATACTTAACCAAGTGCTACCTAGAAAATTCAACTGGCCTTTTCAAGTTATCGTCGGTAACGAGCCCAAACAGAACATTATTTTAGGCGCCGCGGTGACCTTTGGACCTTTGACCTCTTTCAGCTCCAAAATCTAATCAGTTCATTGGCTGCCTCATAATACATACTTCCACCGAGTTACATTGACAATCCGACCAGCCCCGCTCTCAAGTTATCGCGCGGTTAACAAGACCGAATCAGACATATTTATGGCCTGGTGACCTTGACCTTTGACCTTTCAGCTCCAAAATCTAATCAGTTCATTGGTGGCTCATAATACATACTTTGTCCTAGTTACATCAAAATCCGATCAGGGGTTCTCAAGTTATCGCCGGTAACGAGATCCGGTAACGGACGACGGACGCACGGACGCACGGACGGACAACCCGAAAACATAATGCCTCCGGCAACTTCGTTGCGGAGACATAAAAATCTATTATGTATACAGACTGAATTATTTTTATTTATCATGTATAATGTTTATGTTGTATATTATGTTTATGTATATGTATTTTTATTGCAATTGCAAATGGAAATAACACCTATATTCAATTCAATCAAATTCTAGTTCACAAAGCTTTAGGAAGTTACGCTCAGACTACCAAAATATGGACAGATAAATATCACAAAAAGTATGAATAAAGCATCTGGTGGACTATTCTTTTTAAAACAGCTGTCTATGCTCAAGGGAAAACAAGTACCGGTACATGTACATGTAAAATAAAACAGGTCATTCACAGACTTTCAATTATTTCATGCATTAAATGGTCCTTTTGAAGTACAGTTTTTTTCCAGACTTTCATTTTCACCTTACCAGAGACACTAAAACACATGTAGCATGATGGATACTTTAAACTGGAAACATTACACTTTTGTTGCACGGCTATAATCCAGACGTGTTAGCCCAAAACTGGATTATTTTGCAGCTGTGTGCATAAGCTACAAAAAAGTATGATTTGCTCCAATATAATAACCAATATCAATCTTTTGTACTTGTTTACTCTTTTCAACAACAACAAAAACATATCATTTGTAATCTATATAGTGTAGTTAAAAGTTGGAATTAAGAGGCATGAATATGATTGTCTTCTCAACAAACAGAGCTCAGTCAGTACCTCATTATCTTATAATAAATTATACTAGAGCAGTTAGACTGTGCTCAGTCGATGAGTATGCCTCCACAGTCCGCATTCCCATCCAACTGATGTAATTTGAAAAGCTTCAAGTTTATTGGTAGCAAAACCAATGAGATAAGCTCATGTGACCGTTGACCAAGTTACAGTAAAATCCAATAAGCAGTTCTTAAATTATCGCTACAATGAGCTCAATTCGGACATGAGGACTTGTGACCTTTGACCTCTGACCTTTCAACTCCAAAATCGAATTAGTAAATCGGTGCCTTATATTAGATACTTCTCCCACATTACATCAAAATCGGACCAGTCATACTCAAGTTATCACAGTAATGAGCCCAAATCAGACATATTTTAGGCCCGGTGAACTTTGACCTTTGACCTTTAACCTCCAAAATCTAATCAGTTCATTGGTGCCTCATAATACATACTTCATCCGAGTTACATGAAAATGCGACTAGCCGTTCTAAAGTTATCGCGGTAACGAGCCCAAATCAGACATATTTCAGGCCCGGTGACCTTTGACCATTGACCTTTCAGCTCCAAAATTTAATCAGTTCATTGGTGTCTCATAGTACATACTCGGTCCTAGTTACATCAAAATCCGATTAGCAGTTTTTAAAGTGATAGGCTAACATTGTGGAGCTTTAGTTTAAAAAATTGTCAAACTTTGATATCTGAGCTGCATAGTATTTGAAATGAATTTGAATTGAATTTAGTGTTCAATTGGACAAATAAACACGTAGAATACAAAAGTTTGGAAAGTTATGCTGCTAGTGGCAAGGTATGCGTGAATTAACAATTTCTACTCCAGTGGATGATAAAATAGCCTAGATCTGCACACAGTAAGTCTATGGGAGGAAGTGGGCAGGTGAACCCAGTCAACTTACGATTTTCACTTTTTTAAAGCAGTAAATCATCATTTTGAAATACAATTTTTTTCAGGGCTTCATTTTTAGACCTTATCAAAGACACTTTGAGCATGGAGGATTATGCAGCTCACATTTTTTTAACTGTGGTAAATGTTAGCCAGTACGTGGCTTTAAGTTATCGCGGTAACGAGAACCAGTAATGGACGGACGGACGGACGGACGGATGCACGGACATACGGACGAACAACCTGAAAACATGAAGCCTCTGGCAACTTCGTTGCAGAGGCATAAAAATTGTGTTGTTGGAACTTTCTCTGTCACTATATGTTTGGGTCCATAAAGTTATCACCAGTTATACACTCAGGTAATTCAGACAATCTTTCCTATCATGTTTTTTTCAGAGTACTACATATCTCAAACATTTTGCATTGCAAATACATTATTACTGCCAGTACTTGTAAGTATGCAAAATGAATTAGTTACTATTTTGTCCAAAGTCACACTGCTTTAATTAAGGTAATAGCAATTCACCCACATTATGTGTGCTGAACTGTTATTTTTTTTTTTTTTTTTTTGGTTGTGTGTATTTATGTATTGTGCCATAAGCATCTATTCATTGACAAAATGCTGTGCAATATTACAAGCCACCATTAATATCGTATAAGTTATTCTCAAAAATACACTGCTGGGAAATAAAATTGCACATGAAGGCCTACACCCCAAATGTACCTTCACATACTGCAGGTTCACTAGTCCAGACTCCTTGTGAATTGTCATTGGTACAGCTTGTGCTATTGGCACCATTGTGTTGGTAGCCTACGTCACAGGAAAATGCACAGACTGAACCAAACAGCCTTCCATGAGTACAACTCCATGTCAATCCCTGGGAGATGGGTAAAGGTTGGCATCGAATCACTGCAAGATAGGAAAGAAGACTTCATGCATCAAAAGCATTGTAACATTCATACATAAAATGTTACATTTTAAGGACAAATTAGGGCAATGTTTGTGGCATATTTGTTCAGTATGATAGTGTGTTAACATATGGCAAGTGTATGCATACAAGTGTTTCACAATGCAAAAAATATTCTAATTCCAATGCGGTCGAATCATGGTGGGTGGTCAAACGTAGGACACATTACTCTGGAGTCTAGATTTGAAAATGACGAACTCGCCTCTTAACTTTCATTTTTTAATTTTCCAGTGTCTTGAACAAAATTCTCATCCAGCTGGATCATTCAATCCTAACAGCACAAATTTTAGTTTGTTTGTTTTTTAGTGTTGAGCATACGTGGTCTGTATAATTGTGTGAATTCAGGGTAGGAATTAATTTTTATTTTCTAAGGGCGATTTTTAAATGAGCCTTCGGGCTATTTTCGAATTTCTTGGGGCTATTCTTAATTTATGGGGGCGATTTTTTTGACCTATATAAAAGTTTGCAGTTTGTTTTTGACCCGTGGATATTAATAGCGCTAACATTTAGCTCCGTATTTCGCCAAAAATAATTGTTAGCACTTTGTTTTTTACCCGTCAGACATGAATTCCGCTAATATTTAGTTCCGGGTCCGCGGGTCCGCGGGTCAAACACAAACTGCTAATTTGGGTGAAATACGGAGCTAATTATTAGCGTTATTAATGTCCCCGGGTCAACAACAAACTCCCGACTTTTATTTTTGATGAAATACGGAGCTAAATATTGGCGATTTTCCAATGATATATTTGATAAAAACGGGTGTGAACATTCGTAAAATTTCTGTAGAAAAATATGAGGGCGACTCTGAAGAAAATGGGCGCCCCAAAGAATTGTATTTTGAGGATTTTAAGGGGTGATTTGGACTCTGCCGAGGGCGAAATCGCCCGTCGCCCCCAGGTATTTCCGACGCTGTGTGTGATACATATATGCCGCGTTTGAGACCCCAATTTTCAACCCTAAATTTCAGTTCCAGAGCATCACAATTTCAGAAGCCACAGAAAATTGTTTTTATTGTTTTCAGTTCCACAGACCCCCAAATTTGCCATTCCTCACATCCTTAAATGGTCGCTCCAGAGCATCATACTTTCAGTTCACTACTGTACATGGAGGTAAATAATATACAAGTTTACCTTTCACCAATCTGGAAATAAAGTTTCGAAATTGGAATGAAGTAGTCCTTGGAATTTGCCGATGCAAAATGAGTGCACTAGCTCCATGTTAACATATCAGGTTTCAAAACAGGTCGGTGGGAAGACGAACAAGTCATAAGAAACGACAGTGAACTGGGGGTATCAGATGACAGAGAATCTATTTTTATCACTCTCAAGACTCAAGTCCCGTAACTGCCGTCCAAGACCCGCAGAGCAAGGTTAAAAAAAAAATGTCCTCATTAAACAAAGACAATCTCACTTTATGACATGTCTGACTCTGAGGATACAGTTCATGACAGTTTGTCTTCGTTTATCACACAAGGGGATAGCTCCATAGCTGCATGTGCAAAGTAAACGGTGGTCCATCTTCTGCCATGACAGCTACACGATAGTCATTTGTACTTCGCACTTGCAATACAAATTGGAATTGTAAAATTAGTTGTTAGTTTAACACTTAAACTACATTTACATATGCAGAAATAAAAGACTTACCATTCCATATGCTTTTTACCATCAAAAGTAGGCCCCAAATAGTTTTTTCCAGAAGTTTATTTCCAATTTTGGAAAGTCGTGCTGATCTTGCTCTGTGATTGCTCAATTTTGTTGAAAACGGAAGTCGGGCACCACGAGCGTTGACATTTAAGTGACCTCAATTTGATGTAATAGTCTTTAATCAAGTCGATATTCTTTTGTGGACTTTTTGGAAACCTGACATGTAGGGGAACTGTACAAGTAGTTAGTACATAGCAGTATAAATACCATTCAAAATCATTCTGGGCATGATCTTACATCCCAGCTCTGAGTCTCTCCGATTGTTGTTCAATGATGAAAATAACGAACATTTTGGACAAAATATTGGCCAATTCACGGTGGTCTGCGATGTGTGTTCCGCACTGCGCTAACTAGGTGCATCAGCAGCGCGCCCACGCGCACTCACACGCAGCTCTTATGAATAGCGATTGCAGTATAGTTGTGAGTGCGCGTGCCGCTACAGCGTGTTTCAATTATTTTGTCCAAAATGTATGTTATTTTCATCAAATAAACAAAAATCAAAGAGATTGCTGTAAGAACATGCCCAAGATAATTTTGAACGGTATTTAGAACTGCTAATGCCTGGGGGGGGCAGTGTCATTACAAGGTGTACACACGGAACTATTAGTGCTGAAAGGGCGATGCTCTGGCTCGGCCGCGCCTCGAAGCGGCGCGGCCGAGCGAAAAATCAGAAGCGAAACGGCAAATTTGGGGGTCTCTGGAACTGGAAAAATCAAAAATTTTCCGTGACTTCTGAAATTGAGATGCTCTGGAACAGAAATTTGGGCTGAAAATGAGGGTCTCAACTAAGGCCTCCATTTTTCCGTTTTACAAAATCAAAATTCTGTTTTTCAAATTTGCCATTTTCCGTGATTTTCCACGTTACTCAAAATCGCGCATATAAACACCCATATAGTACATAATTACTTCCATGATTACAACTTGGGCTCAGTGAAATGAAGCAGCCGTGGTCATGGTAGTGTCGAGACGGCCGGGAGAGGAGCCTGCAGAGGGGTTTGCTGGGGTCATTAAAGTTACTGGCATGCTTGGCAATGGTATTATGGGGGTATTATTTAGTTATAGAATCGTTTTAGACATTTTGATATTTGTTTATTTTGTAATTTACTACCTATTTAAGGTTATTACTTCAGCATTTTTATGATTTTCCATTTTCGGCATTACACTTTCCATTTCCGAGATTTTTCTCCGTTTTCCATATCGCGGAAAAATGGAGGCTTTAGTCTCAACCACGGCACATACGTATCACACAATTATACTAAGTGCCCCCCCCCAAAAAAAAATAGCAAAATAGCCATCTGAAATCACAAATCAGCCATCAGTTTTCCCATAGGGTTCAATGTACATGTATAAGATATAAATCAGGCTTGGAACGTACGCCCCCCCCCCCCACCCCAAATGAAATTTCCTGCTTTATTAGAAATAATCACAGACAAATTGCGTCTGAACCCTGAACTGTAATTCTGAGGTCGGCCTTATTGAAGGCTCCACTAATGGGATCTCTGGTCGACAGGTGATACAGCCCCATAAAAGTAACAAGTGGTTTAGCATTCCGTGTAGCCTACATAGGCCCTACACAGACGTTACTAGTATACCAGGGAGATGGGGCTGTCTGTTATGGCATAAATTTGTCGCCGCCTCGCCTGCGACATATTTGTGACGGTGGCGATACGCTTACGTATCATGCCGCGTGCCGTCAGGTTCAGTTGCATAAATCGGCACCGTGAAATTGATGTCCGTGGGCAATTATGAATACTTTGTGACGCCCTTGCTTAGTCCAAGTTTTTTGCTTCCCTGGCAACATTTTGTGCCATGAAACCGAAACCTATCAGCAAATTGTCGCCACCGTCAAAAATTGTCGTCAGGCGCTGAACCCCTGCTGAATATGAGTGCAAGGAGTACGAGTTAAGCGAGCTCGCCAAGTAACTCGTTGGTGTGTGCTTGTGTCTGCGTGTGGCAGTGCGTGCCTTGCATATGCCTGTTCTGTATTTCAGTATTTTGTGCGAGTCTGTGTCTGTCTGTGTCTTTGTGTGTGTCTGCGTGTATATGCCCTGTGTGTGTTTGTGTGTGTGACTGTGTGTGAGTCTCTGTGTACATGACACACACATGGTACTGTGTGGGGGCTTCTAAACTTCTACACAGAATTTGACACTTTCACAGAAACATACACACAAACATACATGTAGGCCTACACAGGCACATGACACACATATGTAGACACACACAGACAAGACAGATACATATATTAAAGGAGGAAGAATGACAAACAAAACAAGAAAAAAAAGGGTTGAAATATCAAAAAAGAAAAAGAAAACAAGAATGAAAGGAAGAATGGATAGAAAGAAAGAAAATGGAAGAAAGAATGAAAGGAAGATTGTATATTCCATGCATATTAACACACTATTAAGTAGTGCAATAAAATTGATTCCATTCATTCCATCCAGTTGTTTTTTCTATCCACTTATTCCTTCCATCCATTTATCCTTCCAATCCTTCCTTCCATCCATCAAGCAATTTATTCATCCATTCACTCATTCCATCACTCCTTTCCTTCATTCCATTCATTCATTTTCTTCCATCATCCATTCATTCCTTCCTATATCCATCCATTTATTCATCCATTCACTCATTCATTCCATTCCATCATTCATTCCATTAATTTTCTTCCATCCATTCCTTCCTTCTATCGAACATCAATTCATTCATCCATCCATTCAATTTATTCCATCCCTTCATTCATGAAAGTAATTATCTGGAGATCTGCATGTAAAACTCACAAAATTAAAAAGTCTTGAAAAAGACTATATTGTCACATGCGCTATCGGTATATCGTGTGTGATCGGGACCTGACATTTTAGTAGTGAGGAAGAGAACCAACGTGGGCGGTAAGTCACTAAACTTTCTCTTCAGAATCCAATTTTTATAATTTTTTCATCCCCCAATGAGAATTTGGGGATAATTTTGGTTTATTAATTCAGGGGGATTCATTTTGTTTAATATAAATCAGTTTTATAGGCCAAAAGTGAAAAAAAATATGTGATTTCAGTGTCATTCATTCAACGTTGTAGAAACTTTGATAGGTTATTGCACTGTTGGGCGTATGTGGTCCGTATAGCTTTGCATAGGACCACATACTTCAGTAGGTGTATCGTTTATGAGGACAATCCCCGTTTACAGACCAGCGCCCCTAGTACTGTCCAACAATTATGTCGACTAGTGTTGCACGACTCCAGCATTTTTGGGAGTCGACTAGTCGCCGACCAAAAGTCGCAACTCCGACTATTTGCCAACTCTTGGCATTCGGTTCTGTTGGTATGACCAATAGGTAAAAAGAAGCACACTACAGCCCATACAATGACTGTTCAGTGTCCTCCTTCAATGATTTCAGTGATTTTGATGCTAAAGCAGTCCATTGACTTGTTGTCGAATTTCATTACCCATGATAATGGTCAGTTTATTTTAAAAATCATTTTTGAACTTATGTTGTTTCAACTGTGATTACGATCATTCAAAAATTGACTTTAATCAGTCCCACACATTGTCATTGATGTTTTAACTGGTTTATATGGCATACATATGTGATTACATGGAGTCGATTCTGGCATTTCTGAAGTCGGAGTCGCGACTCCTCGACAATAGTCACGACTCCGACTTTTGGCGACTTCTTAGTCGTGCAACACTAATGTCGACCATGGTGCGTCCGATCACTCGAGTAAAAATTTGCTGAATCCGTGTAGACTTAACGTTAGATCTAACTTTGTTACATTTTATGTTCGACTCCACCATTTCTTCAGTTAAAAAGAAATTGTTGTTATTATTAGGGTGTCTGAAAGATTGTCAATTTTCACAATTTTTGTACCTTTAGATTGATTTTGTTTGCATTTTTTAGTATTAAAACATGTAGCTGAGGAAGGCATGTTTCAAATTTGGGAACTAACTAATGTTCCTATCAAAAGATATGTCCAGATAAATTTAGGGTCTTTTTCTTGCATGTTTCCTTGGGATCAGGACAGAAATGTAGCACACACGGTACTTGTTCACACTGGCCATATTTATAGCTTCATTGGCTAATAGTACCACCGATGAAGGGCAAGGGGTACTTTGAGAGCCCGGCGGGGGTTTATCCTGCTGGATATGAGAAAAACAAAGTGTACAGGGGGATTCCCCATGTTTGAAATATTTTTCATGTAGATCTAATTGGACTCATCTTGATCACCAATACTATTGGTGATCAAGATGAGTCCAATTACATGAAATATTGGCAATAGTGTGGAAATGACAGGGCAGAGAAGGTTTGTTTGTGTTTTCTCGGTGTGAACACGTCCATTATATCCAAAGTCCTTTTGGGAAAAGATGGAGCAAAGGATAAGCTTTAATTTGATACCAAATTCAAGGCCACTTTTATCCAGCATAAACATTCGGCGATGTTGAAAAGGTGAGATTTGACGACAAAAGTATGACCATTTATTGACTTGTGCACACAGCAATGGGATTGTGCATTACACGTATAGCAAGAAAAATGTGATAGGCATTCAGACACCCTATTACTAGTATTACTAGTATTATGATTGTTCCACACCTAGAAGTATGTGGTCCTATACGGACCACATACGGCCCAACACTGTAAGCACCTCTCAAAGTTTGAACATCGTGAATTTGTTTTCTTAATACCCAATTTTGAGCTATAACATGCTATTCTGAATAAAGAATATGCATCTACAATTTTAAGTCTATAATTACCTTTTTAAACTGAATTTAAAAAAGGGAGAAAAATAGGGAAATACAGCATACATTTTCAGAACTCACCCGCCCTGCTCGTAGTCTGCTTCCGATCTGAATCGATCATGCATCAATCATGCGCACAATCGAGAGGCAACGTGTGATAAGTAGTCTTGTTCAAGGAGTTTTAACTTTGTGATTTTTTTTTATGTGCAGGGTTACTATGCACTTTCATTGAATGTTCAATGAAATGAATGGTCACTATGGTGGGTGTGAATGAATGGATGAATAAATGAATGAAGTCAAGTGGATGAATTAATTAATGGAAGGAAGGAAAGAAGGTAGGAATGGATGGATAGATGGAAGTAATGAATGGATGGATGGAAGAAAGGAATGAATGGATGGGAGAAATGAAGGGATGAAATGATCGAGGGAAGTGGATGAATTAATGGATGGATAGAAGGAATGGATGGATGGATGGATGGATGGGAGAAAATGAATGCATGAATGAATGAGTGACTGGATGGATGGATGGAAGGAATGGAATGAAGGAAAGGATCGGGGGATGGAATGAATGAGTGAATGGATGAATTAATGGATGGATAGAAGGATGGAATGGATTCAGTTTTATTGCAATAGTTGATTTGTTTCCATTAGTATGGATGGAATATACAATAAATGTATTACAAATGAAAAATTTAAATAAACTTAACTTGAAATTATGATTTTCTTTTGCCTTTCCATTCTTTCTTTTTCCGCATTCCTTCCTTTATGTTTTCTTCCTTTTTATTTTTTGGATATTTCATATTTTTCTCTTCGTGTTTTGTTTGCCATTCTTCCTCCTCACGGTCTGTCTGTTCGTGTCTGCATGGAGGTAGTCACGTCATGTGCCAGTGTTTGTCTGCGTGCATATTTTCTGTGAGTGTATATGTTTGTGTGTTTGAAGCTTAATTGTGTGTCAATTTCTGTGTAGAAGTATTTCGAAGTCCCCACAGTACCATGTGCATGTCGGACACTCCCACACTGATACACAAAGACACGGGCACAGACGCACACAAAATACTAAAACTTATACAACACCGCAAGGCACACACAAACACATGACATTGACATTGACACACGCAGACGCATGCAACACACAGACGGGACATAATCAGCACTTGACGAGTGACGACAATTTCTGACGATGGCGAGTGGCGACAATTTACCAGTAGGTTGTTTTTCATGGCACAAATTGTTGCCAGGAATTAAGGTAACAAAACTTCGAATTAATACAAACGCGTCAGAATTTATTGCCAGAAACATTTTTTTCCGATTAGTATGCAAGTGAACCTGATGGCATAAATTATTGTCGCCTATGCATCACAAAAAAATTGTCGCCGGCGAGACGGCGACCCGGGGGGGGGGGGTTTACTTGCCTACTAAGGTAAACGGGAGTGTGCCGCTCTAATAGGTGACTTTTTCGCAAAAAATCCTTAAACAATGAAATAAAAGTCACAGAAAAATCATGGCACAGACGCAGGTGCGTCAAACCATTTTTTCGGATAAGGGGGGCCAATATTTTCATTGGCGTGGAAACGAATTGTCAAAATTTTCGGCGCGCTCCGCGCGCAAAATGGCAATATAAGCTAGCAACTTTTCGTGCAAAGGCGTGCCACACAATTAATTATTGGGTAATAGTTCAATGGTTTTGTAGTTCCGCTATTCTTGCATTACGTTTTAAGAATGATTCAATTTGTCATTTTTTTAGGGGGGGGGCAAAAGTAAGAACAATTCAAAACTTTCGGCGCGTTCCGCGCGCAGAATTGCAATAATACATTATTCTAACACGTTTTTCGCAAAGCGTGCAAAAAATTGAACATTGTGTAATGGTTTTGTAGTACTTTGTGCTATTCTTGCATTACGTTTTAAGAATGATTCAATTTGTCAATTTTTTGTAGGGGAGGGGGCAAAAGTAAGGAAAATGTCAACATTGCAGTACAGTAATACATATGTTAACAATTTTTCTCGCAAAGCGCGAACAAAAAAAAGAAAACATTGTGTAGGTGTAATGGTTTTGTAGTGCCTTACGTTGCATGTGAAACATATTATTTTTCAATTTGTCATTTTTTTGGGAGGGGGTGGGGGAGCAACACAATATGTCACAGTATGTCTACCCCAATATTTTCATTGGCATGGTAATGATACAATTAATGTTTTTTACGCAGCTTTTTAAACATATAATTTTTCAATTTATCAGTTTTTTGGGGGGAGGGGGCAAAACAATATGTTTGTCAAAAGATTTTCATTGGGGTGTTATAAAGTGTCAAAAATTTTGGCGCGCTACTCACGCAAAAATTTCAATATACGCTAACAATTTTTCAAGAGAGGTGCGCCGCAAAATTGAATATTGTGTATGTTTAATGGTTTTGTTGTGTCTTACATTGCTTGTTAAACATATCATTTTTCTTTCAATTTAACAAAACAATACCTTTGCCCCAATATTTTCATTGGCGTGGTAATAAAATGTCAAAATTTTTGCAAAACTTATATAAGCTTAAGGTAAAAATGCAAATATTGTTTGTCTAATTAGCCAGAATAACAAATTGAAAGTGGATGAAACATTTGGATTGATTTGTCGCTAAAGGGAACCAAAAATATAGATTTTAAAGGTGATAATGCAGTTTTTTCTTACCCTGGCAGGGGAATCCCCTCCCAGACCGTCCCCAAAGCTATCCCAATTCTACCCCATCCCAAAACAAATTAATTTGAACAAATGAAGTAACAAAATGACTCGTCCTACCGACCCATGTGTTTTGTTTGTTTGTGTGTGTGTTTGTGTGTGTGTTGTG
>JZLH01S0504128.1:0-16402 GCA_001188425.1 Eucidaris tribuloides
CTAAGCTTTCAAATAAAACAACAATCCCCAAAACTAAACTAACGACTAACGTTAGAATACTGTTTTGACTTTTTGTACCAAACTTTCACACCCGAACTGACAAAGTAAAATGGATTTACCCATTAAAGCTGAAATTATTTAATATATCTGATTTAAAAAATGTAAGTTTTGGCCTTGTATCGGAATCGTACAGCTACCACTCCCGTGAGTGACGGGAGTGACCTGGGCCTGGACGAAGCAACACGGGAACTCAGCCCGAGAGCGCAGCGCGTACAGCCGCTAACTACCCGCTGAGCTAGCGAGACGCCCAGTGCTAGAAAGCGGGTTCATAATATGCCTCTAAAACAACTTTCATTTTCTTTAAATTCACTGAAATTAATATGGGAACTTACCTATGAAAGATGGTGCAACGTTCCGTGAGTCAATGGTTATAGCAACCAGTTGCAACGCACAAATTTTGCATTTTTGCTCAATCAATTCACAAGACTCCATCGGTTACTGTGCAATCATAAAGCAAAGCTGCCATCCACGGTAATGGCGGCGATCTCTCCTTACCGTTACAGCGATTTAATTGAGTCCACCCTATGGTCTAGGCACATGTAAAACTGTTTCTGATTGGCTACTGGCATAGGGGTCCCGAATAAAAAAAAGTTGCTTGTTACCCGCTGCGGGGTATATATACACTTCCATTATGACTACTACTACTACTACTACTACTACTACTACTACTACAACTACTACTACTATTACTACTACTAATACTACTACCTCCACTTCCACCACCACCACCACCACCACCACTACTATTTTTTGTTGCTGCCGCTCCTGCTTGTACTTGTGATATTTGTTAAACTGCAACTACCACTAATCTACTACTTCTAGTACAGTGTACAACAGTATGCATTCGACTCCGACCACTACAAGACTACTGATTTGAAATAAAAGACTTTTCAAAGTTACAAAAGCAGAAAGAAATCATCGCTTATCACATCTAACCTTCGCCAACCCCGATACCCAAAACGTTGAAATCTTCATGCTGCGGAAAATCCCGGACAAGTCTCGGGAAGACATCGGCTTCAAAATGCTTGGTGATCTGTTGGAGGATGTCGCCCTTCCCAGCAATCTTAGAGAACCCGGTGAGGTACACGTCTCGATAACGTTGCGGATCCCGACTTAAACCAACAGTTTGTTTTGCCATATCAGCCTCCCACTTTTGCTTCCGATTTAGTTCAGCCATGTTTGGATGTAACGATGGTTCGTTGATATACGTTACTCGTATAGACCCGTTTCACAAATGTAGTTAAATTTGCTGCTACCTGTGGACGCGCTTATCAAAAGACATTATGCGTTGATATAATCGTAGGTTGGCTACCCCGTCCAATATGTGATCAAAGGTTACACCTTTCAGTGGGCCCTGCAAGTTGCACATACTTGAGAAATCCCCATACAGTGCATTCCAGAATGAAAACAGAACGCTAAATCAAAGGCTTATTGTGTAGGAGTGAGGCATATGATTGAAAATCAAAATCAAAATAAACTTTCGCATATGCTCTTTCTAGTGATATATTAAGCAAACCTATTCATTCATGCAACTCTGAGTACCATGACTTTGAAAACCTAATGTCATAAACCATTTGCACTGTTTGCCTTTGACACTTTACACCTCAGGAAAAGAAAGAAATGGACATATGGTGTACTCGGTGTCAAAGGCAAAAGTGTAGCAAATGGTTTTTGACATTACAATTTCAAAGTCATACTACTCAGAGATGCTTGAATGAATAAGTTGCTTAATGTACCATTTAAAAGAGCATAAGTGCAAGTTCATTTTCAACATTTTTTTTTTTAATCATGCCCCTTATTTCTTTTGCAAAATAAGTTTTGTTTAAGGAATCTGTTTTTTTTCCCTGTGACGTACTGTATTCATTCGACCTAACCCAACGAGAAAGAAGAGTTAAGTTGGAAAGGAGACATCGACGAAGGGACGATTTAATTCAGTGATAAATTACATTTTGTGATAGGGCTTGAGTAGATCTTCATTTCATTTTGATGAAAGTTATGAATTGTATGGGAACTATATGAAGTGCTCATAAAAACGACTGTAAATCTATGGTACTGAAGCTAAGCCGTTGGAGACCAAATACGAGATAACTTGTGTTGGGTTCTATGGAAAACGCATGTTACAGTGAAATCAAAGCGTCTCCAACTGGTCAAATCATCGTGAGCATGCTAGGGTTGTACTTGACAGGAACACCTTAGAGCAAGCGGAGGGAAAATATGGTTAGGCATGTCGCACCCCTTCCTTTTCTTTTTCTTTGTGGAGGGGGCGTGGAGGGGGTAAAATTATTTTTGTGTTTACACTAAAAAATATCACCTTCACCCCCTTGGGATCCTACTCTTTCTTTTTGGATTGCGTTTTTTTTTTTCATCGGTTATTTGTGTCTCTGAAATAGCACTACCTCCCTCCCCGTAAAAAAACCCAAAATAATATTGCAGGTCTTACATTTTCGCAAATGGTAAGTATATTTGTGAAACATATTACAACTTACCCACACACACAATTCCATCACATTTGCTTTTCAAGAGTTAAACAAACGACAAAGCTCACAGGGTCTTCAGGATAAACATTTGGTCCAAGGGTTAAAAGTTACCACAACACGTCTGGACCTTCTTCTAACCTAAAGGTGTTAATGAAACATTACGTTTTAAGAGCTTCACTCTAAATTACCTCATAAAGTAGTAATCAGGATGTCAATACAGTTGAGTTTTGTGATGGAAAACGAAGAACAAATACACGTATATAACAAGACAAATAACACACCTTTCAAGTAGATGTCCAAGTAAGGTGGACTCTCGCCATAAAGAACACCGCCATAACAAAACCCTGTCCCAACAAACAGACAGCCCCCTCCCCATCCTAAAATTGAATTGAAACTGCCTTTGCATCCCACTACAGGCGTAGCTACGGGGGCCCTGGGGTCACGTGTCCCCCACAAATTGTCGTGTGCCCCCAGGTACCCCACCAAATTATGAAGGCACCCCCCCCCCCAAAAAAAAAAGGGGGAGATTTCGGTGGCTGGCGTGACCGGAATAAAAGTAGACCTGGCCGCAAAAAAAAAAAAATGGTGCCACCTACAAAATTTCAAGGCCCCCCCCCAGTGCCCCCTGCTGAAAAAATCCTAGCTACGCCACTGCATCTCACTGCCCTGGTACTTCGACAAACTTCCGATACAACAAATCAACACTCCCACAATGCCAGATGAATAAGTCCTAACGATAGTCTATTGTGTTTCAAACATTTTTTGTTTGTTTATGCATTGTTCCTTCTATGCATTATATGTTTGAGTGATGGAAAATGTATTTTGTTTTATAAACATGTTATATACTGAGTGAAAACAAATACATGTTTATACATTTACATGTACAGAAACCAGTGCCAAACCCTGAGTTAAATAGTTCATCCAAGAAGAATGTGCACAAAAAATAAAATGAAAAATACAGCGTGGCCCAGAAAGAATGCTACACCTGCGATCGTTAATTTATTCAATATCATCCACAAAATGTCATTGGTGATTATTTCATGGGTTAGAACATTCTTTTTTAAACAAAATGATACTATGATCATTAATTTTGATTTAGGTGTTTAGATTTTAGGGATATTTTTCTGAAGCATTGTAATTTCCTAAATTTGCTGTTTTTTTTAACTCCATCGATCATCAGAACACCGAAATATTCTCGCATAACGGCATGCCGTAGAATAAGCACCGTCGAGACAAAGGGCAGGAATGCCCTCGCTTTCATTAAGAAGACGACGTGAGCTACATCTCTATTGTCATCGCGGTTTGTCTGGTATGGCACGTTGAGACGCGAGAATAACTTGGTGTTCGAATGACCGCCGCTGATGAGAAATTGGCAAATTTGGGAAACGACATTGCCTCGGAAAAATGGCCGCAGAACCCAAACGAATTACTCAAAATCAATGATCATGGTATCATATTGTTGGAAAAAGAATGTTCTAACTGCTGAAACAAAAACCAATGACATATTGCAGATGATGTTGAAGAGATTAGCGATCGCAGCTGTAGCATTCTATCTGGGCCACATAATAAAATGATAATAATGTATAAATAAGAAAAAAATATGATATACAGGTATTGAATGACCCGATTTATCCACAGAGGCATACATACACAGGTCATGTTTACATTTGATAAAAATATATTTACATACACAGATATGCCGGTATAATAAAGCACCAAAACAAACACGAATGTATAGGTAAAGGGTCTATCGGAGTGTACTCACTTGTATTCCATCTAAGTTTAGTTTGGGTCGATCAGACACACTCTTTTGTCAATCTCTCACAAAGTTTTGTATTGGCACCCCAGACATCAGAAAACAACATAAAACCTACTGAAATTGTTTTAAGTGACAAATAATGTTTTTTTTTAATTACTGGATAGTATCTAGTGGTTGTACACTGCCTATGGGATATCTCGGGGTCCCCTCCCCCGACCAGAGATTTTACATTTTTAGTAATTTATGTGAAAATTTTAAAGCGAACAACTTGCACATCATTAATAAATAATATAGGTGTTTCTAAAACAACATAATTGCAAAGAATTTCATTTTTTTACCATTTACCGAAACTAAACCGTGGCTATAAAAGGCGTCGTTTAACAAAGTTTCTAGTCTACAACATCTGAGAGACATGATCATTCATGTTACTTGTGTCTCTGATAAGGTTTATGAATGAAGTCCTGAAGAAAAGTTCAAACGATCATTAAGTGCTAAAGCCCCAGGCTAACATGACCACAGTTTAAAAAAAAAATGTGAGCTTCATTATCCTCCGTATGGAGCATATGCATATTATGCTTTAAATGTTTTTGATATGGCCTAAAAATGAAGCCCTGAAAAATTGTAAATGATGATTACGTGCTTTAAAAAGTGAAAATTTACTAGCACTCAAGTTGACTGGATTCACCTACCCATTTCCCCCCATAGTCTTACTGTGTGTACATCTAGGCTGTTTTATCCTCCACCGGAGTGGAAATTGTTTATTCGTGCATATTTTCCCGGTGGAAGCACAACTGTCCAAACTTTTGTAATCTAGGCTTTTTATTTGTCCATTTAAACACTACTATGTAGCTCAGATATCAAAGTTTGAGAGTTTTTTTTTAATTATTTATTAAAGCTCCACAAAGTAAGCTTATTACTTAAGAAAGAAAAAAAAATCGATGAGCAACCATTGTAGTTCCCCACACGCAGACTGCTGTGTTATAGAATTTTGTCACATGACATTCATCCAACCTACCAGTATAATATCAGATCTGTACATATTTTGATAGTGATAGCACAACTGCTTAAATTTCTGTGATCTAGTGTGTTTGTCCAAACAGTTTCAAGTAGGACAGATATCAAAGTTCGGCACGTTTTAAATGGGGCTTCCACAATGTTAATCAATGCATTTTACACAAGATAATTAAGCACTCGATATTTAACGTTATTCGTCTATAATACCTCTTTATGTCAACAAAGCCAGCGACCCATTTGACCTTTTTATCTATGAATCGAGAGGACCATGTTTGTTCTGTTTATTCAGAGTGTTTTAAACAAAAAGGAACCCAACTTCCACCAGGAATATACTTTATAATCTAATAAACATAATTATAACCCGTCACCACGATACCCTGATAAAGTCGCACATCTTATGAAACACAAACATGGAAAGAAGTATACTTGGGTGAAAAATATGAATACTCAAACTATTACAAATTTTGATGTTTTAGGGCACTTCACTTTAATACTTTATATCACAATTATGATTTTTGACACTTTCCTCACCTTTGGTTTGTGCGACTTTAGGGTAAAATTAAGCCTTGAGTTATCGAATTGCAAACATTTATCGAATTGCAAAGATTGCTCATTGAAAATGTTTGCAATTCGATAACTCAAGGCTTAATCGTTACAAATATGACACCAAATAAAATGGTAATAAATTATATTTGCGATGACATATTGCAATAAATATAAATATGTTTATAAGATTATATATCACTGGTGGAAAGTGGCCTCCGCTTTTAGCAAAACACTTTATATTTACAGCCGAATAGACCGAAGAACCGGCAGTGTTAGTGTGCCTTATTAAAATTATGACGAGGTTATGCCAATCGCTTTAATGTTCGATCTCAATAATCTGAATAATAATAATGATAATAATAATAATAATAATAATAACAATAATAATAATAATGATGATGATAATAATAATAATAATAATAATAATAATATTACTACTACTACTACTACTACTTCTACACTCCTGCTCATAATTATGGAATATTTTGTAGATACTTAATTTCTTTCTCCTATATCGTCGAAAATTTTCAAGACAAGTGTTTATTTCACAAAAACGCAGTATGTGAAGCAATTTTTAGATTTCATGAGATGATTTAAGTAAAAAAATAAAATACTTTTGAGCGCAATAACAATTATATATTTAATTTTTTAAAATCCACCAAAAATCGTGAAAAAGTATTAAATTAAATTAATTAAAAAAACAACACAGAAAACTGATAAATTTTGATATAATGTCATTTATCATTAAATTAACATCAGAATAGTGTTTGTTACAAGTCTAATAACGCGCGTAACCACCACGTGACTCAACAACAACAAAAACACCGCCATTTATAAACACAGGTTTTGGTGTCTTAGTCGGACGCTACAAAAAGCTCAAAATTCCTGAAATACTTAGAATATAATTGTTCACCTGGGGTGAACAGATATTAATCCCAGACGTACCGTTTAGGGAAAAATGGCAACTTTTAAAATGTATTTTAAGTATTCCATAATTATGAGCATGAGTGTACATTGGTATATGTTTCAAGCTATTTAGTTCTTGAGTCATTTTTTTTTATTTCTCCCAGTCTAGTCATGTCCATACGCTTAAAAATGAGATTGTACATGTATGTTAATTGTTTTAGTTCGGAAGTGTCCGATACTCCACGAGCCCGCGAGGGGCTTTCATAACTGTCCAAATGGAATACAGCTGACCAAGGGACAACAATGTCAGTTTATATGCGATCAAGGTTACGAACTGAAAGGACAGAGAAGGCTTACTTGCACTCAAGTTGGAAATACAGTGATGTGGTCACATGCTCGTCCAACATGTACAGGTAAATATGGTAATAGGTGTCTGGTAAATCATTCATTTGATTCAAAATCTCACGTTGATGATTACATCATTTCAAATAAATATCATAATCATATAGTGGCGTAGACAGGTCGTCGCAATTGTGGGATCATTTGCTGTCCAGAAGGGTCGATTATAATGCATGTTCGAATGACACACACTCACACACACACACAACACCCACAACACACACACACACACACACACACACACACACACACACACACACACACACACACACACACACACACACACACACACACACACACACACACACACACACACACACACACACACACATACACATCCACGCGTGTGCACACACGTACAGATACAGTCACACACGCACGCAGATACACGCCACGCCCATATCAGGTAGTGTTTTTATGTGTAAGAAAAGAAAACGGACCTTTGATAGGGCGCCGCGGAACTCTTTTCGGGGGAGGGGCTGCCTGCCCAGGCAGGTGGATTCCAGGAGCTCACCTTGAAATCCCTGCTATGGGGTCCTAGTCGGGTCAGGGGGCGGAGCCCCCTGAAGCTCAAGGCTTTTAGCAGTTTCATGTGGTTATTTTGACTCTCTGCTAACACTATTTTTTGTATAGTGGACAGTCTTCAATAATTGAATCCCACCCCATTTTAAAAGTGGGATGCATGTTAATTATTGGCATCTCATTCGGAGATATGATTTTATATTCTGAAATTTTTATAGCGGGTCATTTAAAAACATGGTATAATTTGTGGGGGTCAGGGGTGGAGCCCTCTGAAGCTTAGCAGTTTTACGGGTTTTATAAGCATATTTTGACTCTCTGATAACACTAGTGTCGTGAAACGGACATTCAACAACAAGAGCCGCGTATATTCAATTTGACAAAATTAGCATTAAACTGCTTAGTTCAAAATCATGTTTCCTTGAAAAGTAGGGGAGGATGTTTGTACATGTCATCCCCCACCTTGTGAGCTGGAGGGATGCATCCCCCCATCCCCCCTTCCGTTGTCCCTGTAATAATATAAGAAGTCTTATAATAGGGTAACTGGAGTTTCAAACCCCCAAAATAGTCGGTATAAAATTAACAACCCTGATATCAATATGGGATATTACCATGAATTTTACATCGGTGTTAAATTGTGTGTGTGTTATTTTACTCTCACACCCGTTAGTGTTAGGGTCAAACTTTTGGGTTTAACTCTCGTCTTCATTGTACAGATCGGTATGATTTCAGCTGTTTCATTGTTTCGCCCTTTTGAATTTCTGCCCCATAGAGCTGAAATGTGGGGTTTTACCACGACCACAAAATGGCCAGGTACAGTGCAGCAACTCTAACAAACACCTGAGTACATGCAGCTACATCTGTGCGGACGGGTACAGTCTACCTCCCTCTGCATCTCAACAGAGAACGTGTATTGATGGAGATTGGACAGGTATTTCTGGTATCGTCAACTGTGTAGGTATGTTGTACATCAAACTATTCCACATCTACTGATAAAAAGCCCGTGGATCAACGCCCCGCCAGAGTCATGTAACCTATTAATCCACATTTACATGAACATACCCTTTTTATACTGGCAAACTTTTGCCGAACAGTTACAAGCTTATTACTAAATAATTCCGATTAATATTTGATATTTCCCATATTTTCTTCCTTTGATAGATAGATAGTGATATTTCTTACACTAGAGTTAAAGTCATGTACTTTGTATTTTTACCTGTTATCACATTGCCAAAGAATAAACATCTCCGAATAATAGTTTGTGAATACGATCATGTCCTTCTGTTTTGATATCGTACTAGAACATGTGTAGGGATGGAGAATGTACATATTCTAACCTCCCTACTCAAAATATTGCAACATACACTATAAGGCATGCATTTTGAGTTGAAAGAGTCTTTCTATAATCATATCCCTATGAAGTTTATCATCGGAAAATAACAAATTATTTGAAAATAAATCAATAAATATAATTATAATTTCTCCCTTTTTCTCCCAGGCGGAGAGATTATCAAATGCAGGTTACACGGCAGAGGGGCTGGAACATAAAATGTAACATTTTTTTTCGCTTCCTAATAGGGGTGGGGTGTTAATTCACACTAGCATTGTAATTCGGTTTCATATTTCCCGTGAAACGGTTTTGATGGTTTGGATAGACTTCCAACAAATAACAAAATGCCTGTGTTCCTCTGACGTGGTCTCAGAAAGAAGACAACACCCCGCGAAGACGAAAGTGCATCCTATCTTCATAAGACAGTTGTAAGGATAGGGCTACTCATTAAAGATGATGGCCTTCTCTTCACATCATTATATCTAGTGTACTGAAAAGTAGCATGACAGTAAATTTTAGTATGTTTCCAATAGTAAACCGCCTTTAGAATTGAGAAAGAATAAGAAATTATAACTTGAGGAGGAGGAGGTCCATTCTGAAACTTGGGGCGTATCCTCCTTGCCTTAATCACAGGTGTGACAGAATTCGACTGCAACAAACGTTTTAATTCTTTTTTTAGACACGACCGGTCCAATATTTGACAACTGTCCACAGAGCTTTTCGACAGTTTACGCCCTTGCTACCGAAGACACGGCTGTTGTAAACTGGACAGTTCCAACTGCCAGCGACAATTCGGGGGAATTGCAAGTGATGAACAATTCTCACCAACCAGGTCTGAGACTTGCCGAGAACATTTACAACTTCGAGTATACAGCAGTAGATGATGCCGGCAATGAAGAAACATGTTCGTTTACGAGAGTTGTTCAGGGTAAGTTACGAACAGGTGTATGTATGAATAAGGTTCATAGAAGAAATAATTTTCAAATTAAGATTCACGGACAAGGCATGATGCAACCACCAAAAAAGGATGTTTCTTTTTGCATAATAGTCTCAGAATACATTCATTATCTATAAATTACGCACAAGCAGTTTTACAATAATGGTCCATACAGGATGTGACAGGAAAACAATTCTTGTACCAGACAACCATGTAGGCCTACGAGCTACTTTACTCTCAGAACAATTATGCCATTTCCTAATCATTTGAGTGAAAGAGTGTGATATTCTGTGACATCATTCTGAGGACATCAATGAATGAGCAATTAATTTTGTTTTCATTTTTTTAAATGTTGTATACGTGTAATTACATCAGTTTTTTTTACTGAAGAAACTGGGTTTCTTTCAATTGGAAGAGCAGTGAACAAGCGTTATCTAAATTGCTTACTTCACATGTGTTTTCTATACACAGTGATAAGACCACCAAAATATTGGCATCACTTTTTGTTTGTAAACTGTATTTTTAATAAAATATCTGTGTTAAATCTATATGTTGTGTATTTTGGTATGATTCTGTGTTTTATATATGCATGTAAACAAAATATATATCCTTGAAGGACAATAAAAACATTGAATTGGAAAATGCCATAATGCAAATCTATTTCTTACTTGCGAATGAGAATGGGCAATCGATTTATAATAAGTAAATAAATTGATACATCATGCGGTAGATGCCGATTGATCAAATCGAACATTACTATGTAGAGGGTACCCCAACCGAGTGAGATGGTAACAAAATAGGGGTGGGGGGACTTAGATTTTGTTTGGACGGTGTGCGCAGCTCCAGTCTGAAAACCCATACCCATTCCTGAGGATCAGTTTGCAAGAAAAGTGTACTAAGGACCATACCAAATACCGGAGAGAAGGACCCATTTGTCAGGGCTTGCGTCCAAATTCAGACCCATGTCTAAGAACTATTGTCTTCAAAAACTGCAGACCCTTATTGGAGTGGCACATCCCGTAGACCTATGCCATACACGTGAGTACCCCCCCCCCCATAACACTGAAAACAAGAAACTAAATTGGATTTTTTTTTTCCAAATTGGATTTTTTACAATTTGTTTTGAAGTAATGATTTTATGTTTTCATAACATTTGATGAAACTAGAGCAGTTCGACTGCGCGCAGTTGATGGGTATGCCTCCGCAGTCCACACTCCCATCCAATTAATGTAATTTGAAAAGCTTCAAGTTACCATGGTAGCAAGAACAATGAGATGAATAAGCCCATGCTACCTTTGACCAAGTTACAGTTACATCCAATAAGCAGTTCTTAAATTATCGCGACAATGAGCTCAATTCGGACACGATTCCTTGTGACCTTTGACCTCTGACCTTTCAACTCCTAAATCGAATCAGTAAATTGATGCCTTATATTAGATACTTCTCCCACGTTACATAAAAATCGGACCAGTCATATTCAAGTTATCACAGTAATGAGTCCAAATCAGACATATTTAAGGCCCGGTGACCTTTGACCTTTGACCTTTCAACTCCAAAATCTAATCAGTTCAATTAGTGCCTCATAATACATCACCCACGTTACATGAAAATCCGACTGCATGACCGTTTTAAAGTTATCGCTGTAACGAGCCCAAATCAGACATATTATAGGCCCGGTGACCTTTGACCTTTCAGCTCCAAATTCTAATCACTTCATTGGTGCCTCATAATACATACTTCACCGAAATTACAAGAAAATCCAACTAGCCGTTCTTAAGTTATCGCAGTAACGAACCCAAATGAGACATATTTTAGGCGTGGTGACCTTTGACTTTTGACCTTTCAGCTTCAAAATCTAATCAGTTCAGTGGTGACTCATAGTACATACTTGTAATCCGATTGAGGGTTCTTAAGTTATCGCGGTAACGAGAACCGGGTAACGGACGGACGGACGGACGCACGGATGCACGGATGGCAACCCGAAAAAATAATGCTTCCGGCAACTTCGTTGTGGAGGCATAAAAAGAAGGTTTACATTCTTGAGAGTGAGTCACATCCAGCGAGTTCTTTACCAACACTCACTGTACTGCAGGTAGCGGTATCCTAAGGCCCCCCAAAAAAATGTTGTATTGGCGTAACATGACATTTTCAAATAGGGTCGGCGGTCGGATTTTTTTTTTTTTTTTTTTTTGCTACCTGTATTTAGGAAATCGACAATCAATCTTCCGAACAATATCAAACAGTATCTTTGTTCCTGACTTGCCGGTCGCGGAAACACTATACTGCCCGGCCATATTGCCATTTTCCGACACCGCGCGGCCGGCGCGCGGCTAGCTGCGTACCGTACACCACTGAACTCTAACACTACGGTAGTGTTAAGTTCAGTGCCGTACACTGAACTCTCGTACCGTACCGTACCCGCGCTCGCGTGCTGTTGTTGTTTTTGATATTCGCAAACCCGTAGTGCGCCATCTCTCGGTAAACTTTTTTTTTTTTTTTTAAAAGTGCAGGGTCGGGGTTTTTTAAGTCGGCGGGTTACGCCAATACAACAATTTTTTTTCTTTGGCCTAATTAATATATGCATGACCTGTTTACTACGCGAAGCAGCGGTACCTACAGCTGAAGTCCCATTAAAACTCTGATTTGATGCTTGATTATGCCATCTTTATGTCTTGTTGTGCCTTCTTGATGTCAGTTTAGTTAAATCCAATGTCTGCAGATTTAGTGAGTGAGATTTGAGGTATTTTTGGCAGTTTTTAGCATTTGGAGGATGAATTTTGATGACCTCATTTGCATAGGGCTTTCATGGCTATGTGCTTTGGTAGGGCAAAGGTTATCAGGACTGTTCTACTTCAAAGGAGGGTAGCGAAAAAAGTTTATTGGCAAACATGGTGTAAATTGAAAATAAGATGAAATGATTTGTATTGGTACACAACATATTACAAAAACAAGGTCTGGCGTAATCTCAAATTTGTTGAAAAACTGGGCCGAAGTCGCTAAAAATAACACATATGTCTATGGGCCAATAATTAGGAGACCGCTACCTTAAGAGGCTACTCCCCCTATAAGTACACAATGTAGGAGTCCAAATATGTGTTTACAGTCGAGCTTAAATTTCGCCAATTTGATAAGATAGCCATTAATTTATAAGAATTATTTAGTAAATTTGTAGTTTTGTTGACATTTTGAGTAATTTTAGCAAGAAATTAACATTTTACTGTATTTCCATAGCCAACACATAGAAATACATTGGATTAGTGCAATAATATGGCTGTGTGAAGATTTTCATCTCAAATTGGCCAGTCATATCAGCCTCATTGATACACGTGCCATTGAGCGAAAAACATTCCTTCAATATGCAGCTGCATTATTAACGTCGTCACATCACATTCCTATAGTGCAGGTGTGCCCAGGTATTTTGTAACTAGACTTGGCAATCAAAACAATGACGACCTCCTTGCAGACTGCCAGGTAACTGTACTGTTGTGTGTGTAAATGTAGCTTATTCCCTAACACTCCAATGTATTGTATTGCAGTCATAGATTTTTTTTTTTGGGGGGGGGGGGGCGGGNGAGGGTGAGGGGATGTCATGCTTTGGAATTAGGGAATATACTTTATATAATATTGATATTATCTGCAATTTTAGAAAGGCCCTACCCTCATTCTGAGACTAATATAAAGTTAACCCTAACCCTAGCCTAACCTAACCTTAAATATTGAAGTGGCATAAGATCAGCCCTAAATTCTTGGACCCCCCCCCCGCTGAATAAGCCTATTTTTGTACTTGTGGTCCAGTATGTTCTTATTGTTGTATATTTTATATTTTACGAAACATTTTTTTTATCATTTTAGTGTCACTGATAGAAAATTAAACAATTTAGTGATTGTAGTCTTGGGCTGTGGCTATACTCAGTTGTATATAGCATATATTAGGTGCTCAAATACTAAAATTTGCCAAAGTGGCCTGGGGGTATACTGTCCAAAAGTGCTAGAAATAAAAAGAAAAAGAAAAAGAAATAAATTAATTTTTATTAAAACTGTATTAAAAAGATTTGAATAATTAATTTAAGCACATTTGAGTCACCTTTTGTCTATTTTTGAAAATTTTGCTGAAGTCCCACTAAAACTCTGATTTGATACTTGATTATGCTATCTTTATGTCTTGTTGTGCCTTCTTGATGTCAGTTGCAGATTTAGTGAGTGAGATTTGAGGTAGTTTTGGCAGTTTTTAGCATTTGGAGGATGAATTTTGATGACCTCATTTGCATAGGGCTTTCATGGCTATGTGCTTTGGTAGGGCAAAGGTTATCAGGACTGTTCTACTTCAAAGGAGGGTAGCAAAAAAGTTTATTGGCAAACATGGTGTAAATTCAAAATAAGATGAAATGATTTGTATTGGTACACAACACTTTACAAAAACTAAAGCAATTCGGCTGCGCGCAACCGATGGGGTATGCCTCCGCACCCCCGTGCAAATTCCAAACTTGAAATGTTCGGGGCATCGTGACCTTTGACCGTTCAACTCTGAAATCTCATCAATGCGGCCCATAATACATACTTCAGCCAAGTTACATCAATATCCGACAAGTCGTTCTCAAGTTTTCGTGGTAAAGACATTAAGTATGGGGCCTCATGACCTTTGACCTTTGACCTTTCAACCCCCAAATATGACTTGTTGATCCCCAGTTCATTGATGCCTTATAACACTTATTTCACCCAAGCTACATCAATATCCGATAAGCCGTTCTCATGTTATCATGGTAAAGACACTAAGTATGGAGCCTTGTAACCTCTGACCTTTGACCTTTTAAGAAATCTGATCAGCTCATTGGTGCCTTATAATACTTCACCCAAGTTATAGTACATCAAAATCGGACGAGCCATTTTTAAGTTAACATGGTAATGATCCCAAATTAGACATGTATGAGGCCTCTTGACCTTTGACCTTTGACCTTTCAACTCCAAAATCTAATCAGTTCATTGGTGCCGTATAATACATACTTCACCCAAGTTAGCTTACATCAAAATCCAACACGCCGTTCTTAAGTTATCGTGGTAACGAGCCCAAATCAGACACGTTTTAGGCCCTGTGACCTTTGACCTTTCAACACCAAAATCTAATCACTTCATTGTTGCATCATACATACTTCACCCAATTAAGTTACATCAAAATCTGATCGGCTGTTCTCAAGTTATCGCGGTAACGAGCCCAAATGAGACATATTTTAGGCCCGGTGACCTTTGACCTTTGACATTTCAGCTTCAAAATCTAGTCAGTTCATTGTTGCCCCATAGTACATACTTGGTCCTAGTTACATCAAAATCTGATCAGCGGTTCTTAAGTTATCGCGGTAACTAGAATCAGTAACGGACGGACAGACGGTGGGACGGACGGAAGGCCGGACGGACGGACGGACGGACAGACGGACGCACGGACGGACAACCCGAAAACATAATGCCTCCAGCAACTTCGTTGCGGAAGCATAACAAGGTCTGGCGTAATCTCAAATTTGTTGAAAAACTGGGCCGAAGTCGCTAAAAATAACACATATCTCTATGGGTCAAATGACCGCTACCTGCATAGGAAGCGATTCCGCTTTCTAACTTTCATCCAATCAACCGTCAGCTTTGTAATACCCTCTGATGGAATGAACCAATGAGAAGGCTTCTTGTATCCAAACATTCTAGATTGATCTATATCTGCGCTCAATCGATCGAACGAGATGGTTGCCGTCTAATTCGAAGAAACTGACTTAGGTGGCAAAGATTTCCGAAGTATTGCCATTATATAAACACTATGTAGGTACTCTGTATAGTAACTCTATTGTGTAGATTTTGTGTGCATAAAGGTAGTTCCAATATTCCAAAAAAAAATAGATCTAACGTTAGATCTAGATCTAAGTGAGAACTAATTTTACGCACGGGCCAGGGCCACGGCCACACACTGCCTTTTAATCGTGTAGTCCCACATATTGATTTTTGTGTATTGGTAGGCGTATAATCCAAAATGCAGTCTAACTTCTATTCTAAGTAGTAGTACAACAGACTTTTGCTCTGTAGATCTACTACCCCCATAGTTCTACGGGTGGTCTTGACTCTAATTCATCTCGTGTGCAAGTAACCGTGACGGCCCGCACGCATGCTGCGTGTGGTGTGGGCTGCGACCCTCGACACATGCTCAATTTCAAACAACGGGGAACAATCCACACAAGACTTTTGCATAGAAACGCACATAAAGTAGAGTAAAGTACCCATGATTCGACCACTTAAGTACTTTTGCATTAACTCTTTGTGCGCGGGACCCTGAATCCCGTGCGTGCGGAGTTAATTTCAAAGAGCGCTCAGTATCGGGGAAAGGAAATAACTAACTAGAGTAAAGTAGAGTAAAGTACCCATGATTCGACCACTTAAGCACTTAAGCATTAATAGCTTTCTTTCTATACACATTGATAAAG
>JZLH01S0504172.1:0-2500 GCA_001188425.1 Eucidaris tribuloides
GTATATATTTTTTCCTATAACGTGTGCCACAATGCATGAGTGTCCATCATGACTGGTATAAGAAATATATTTACAATATTTGTAAATATGTACCATATGCAGTTATGGACATGACATATTTTATTCTCATGAATATTGAAGTAATTCTACTGAACTGACAGAGTTCATTGGGCTTCACAAGGAGACTAACTGACAGTTACTGTTTGATGCACTTTTTACATTTTAGATAATTACTGATCTTCCGATTTTACAAACACATCCTCCACATATAGTTTAAGAAGTAAGAACACAAGGGATGTTTTGTTGTATATCCCCTGTCTTTAACATTCGACCCGTTCTAACTAGCACATACAAACACACATACATACATGCATACATACATGCATACATACATACATACATACATACATACATATAGACATACAAACACAAATAGTGAGACACACACAAACATACTCACAAATACACACATACACGCACGCACACCACACCACATAACTACAAACACCGACAAAAAACACACACACAAACATCCGACATAAAAAACACCTATGTCAAAAGGTGTCCCAGTTCCCTTCACTTTGATATACTAAATCACATCGTTTTCGATATATAAATTCTTGTTGAAATACCATTGCCAGAAAGACACAGTAAAGGGTCTTTTTCTTTGAGTCAATACTCCCCCTCTGTGACCAAAAATATAAAAAATACAAAAATATGAATGACAAAAAATTGTCACGAAAAGCCATCCAAAGCTAGAAAGATGACCGTCCACCTTTTTTATCACTAATACCCACATTATCTAAACCACCTGGAATGCTATTGTGACCGTGGCTACCCCTTCGATTTGATAGTCCAGAGTATCTATCGCTGAGATTAAATATTGTAGGAAGGGAAAATGCTCGTAACAAACAACGCATTGGCGAGGAAGATTCCAAATTGTGAGCTCGAGTATGCCGTTATTAAATTGTATCGAAATCCGTGTAGATTAAAGCTTAATGTATCGCATCAGGAGTGCAGCCCGGGGGAATTGTCAAATTTATCGCGTGTATTATCTGACAGCACGTGCCTGCATGATAGTTCACGACGTTTTCAGACTAAAAAAAATTGTGGGCGTTAGTATAAGAGATGAATCTCGTGTACTAGGTGACGTATTATCCATCTACGGCTCAACGCAAGGCGAGAGATTTTCCTATCAACGTCTCCCAGTACTGTCACGAGAAAATAGCGTATCGTCAGTCGGCAGTGAGTGGCAATCGTAGACCTTTCGCACTAGTCTGCGATGATAATTTTGCCCTGACTCCGGGTTCAAGGCTGACAGCGCACCAAAATCCGTTTTTAAGTATTCATGTTATCGTTGAGAACCCGAATCAAATAAGTTTTATCTGTTAAAATGCCCATATTAAATGGTACTGTGTTTTAAGGCGTTTTACGAGTAAAATTGCTAATCAGTTCAGTCTCACATTACATTATTGCTATACAGGGTGGCCCTGAAAGAATGCAACACTTACGATCGTTGATTAAGAATTAAAAAATCAAATTTACGAAATTGCATTGCCGCAGAAAAATGGCCCTAAGATCCAAACACCTTAATAAAAATAAATTATCACGGTGTCAGTTTGTTGGAAAAAGAATGTTCTAACCCATGTAATAATCGCCAATTACATTTTGTGGATGGTGTTGAAGACATTAATGATCGCAAGTGTAGCATTCGTTCTGGTCCACCCGGTATATCCATTATTTCATTTAAAGGCTCCCCGTGATCGTGTACAAGTGTCATTATGCATAATACTGTTACCCGAATTGTTTTCTTGGCAGTTTATTCATCCTCGTAAATAAATGTATCATCTCACATTTCGTCGGTTGCCGGTAGAACGGCGTTAGTAAGTGTTCCCTGCAGATAAGCCTTTACAGTAAATTTTCTTCAATTTGAGAAATATTAACTAATTTGATATTTGCTCTAAATAATAATAACAAAAATAATAATAATAACAATAATAACAATAATAATAATAATAATAATAATAATAATAATAATAATAATAATAATAATAATAATAATAATAATAATAATAATAATACGTAGTTTTGTATAGCACATTTCACACCACTATTATATATATGCACTTTACAAGAATACAAATGAGACTTAAGGTAATCACAAATCTTCATGCTGGATTAACTACAATTAAATTAAACTAGTGGTATGACAGTTACTAAAATAACAATTAAACTTAAAATACAATATTAATATTAATAAATGTGCTTTCCTTTCAAACTGAAGAATACATGTATATTGGGATGGTTAATATGGACAAGAAAAAGATGAGACTTGAGCTGTATTCTAAAACGGTCAATATTTGGTTGTGAACGAAGAGAAGAAGGGAGAGAGTTCGATAAGGTGGGTGCTGCATAGGAGAAGGATCTATTGCCGAATGTTTTTGTTCTGCACTTTTTGACGGTGAGGAGATTTTGAGAAGCAGATTGAAGTGTACTTGGA
>JZLH01S0504172.1:7500-11514 GCA_001188425.1 Eucidaris tribuloides
GCTGCTGCTTTACCTCCACCTCTATATTTAACCCTTTACGTGCGAATTTTGCATCTGTGCAAAATTGTACAATAAAATTGAACAATCGTAATAATTATGTTTCCTCCACCTTTGTACAGGAGACTCTAAAATATCTACTATTCTTAATCAATACCCATAAAATATAATCATTTTCATTACCCCAATAAGGACAGCAAAATTTAAGGAAAATGTGAAAAATACATGCTGCCATTATTATCCCCTCACAATAAATTCAGCGTGAAAACTGTTAACAAACCTAAAGACATGTGACTTCAATTTATAATATTTAATTGATTAAGTTCTTTTGCGTACGGTGTTGAATTAACCACTGAATAAAAATATATATTACGTCAAAATATTTTGTATACGTTGGCACGTATTTTAAAATGGTCCCTTTATCAACTGAGATTGTGTGCTAACGCGGAGGCGTGTAAAAGTGTATTCCTCTATTGTGTTGTTCTTTCTGGTGTACATGTAACTTTAGTTTTGTAACCTAGAATGATTCATGGACATTTATATTAATCGTTACTACCAGGAATGACATAATCATTATTTCTGACGTACTGGTCTAACGGGATAAAAATGATGCAATACCGGTGATTTTTAATTAAAGCAATTTTCTCATCGCGTATAATTTGCAAACACCATTATTTCCTTTGAATAGAAAGAGCCTTGGCCCAGAATATTTCTTCAGGTATATTTTTCTAGCTCGTACTTGATGTCATTATGGTGATTCGGTACCTTTGTGAAAGGTGTCTTTTGTCTTGAACGACCGCTAAGCTGATTTGGTTTGGCATGTGAATAGAGGAAAATCACGCTGCATAACGTCTTCTATGCGGGTGTATAGTGATCGGTCTTTAAGCGTGGGAGAAGAGTGTATTGTGTAGAAGACTGCAATGAAAACGTAATAATGATCAGACGAAAAAAAGCAACTCACCTCAATTATATCCAAGGTTGTGGTAACAATGTACTGCTGTAGGGTAATATAAAAGCTTCGCAATTATCATTATTCCGTTCCTGCGTGTTTGTCTGTGCGTGCTTTATTGGGAAAACTGCTTTTATAGTCAAAAAGTACATTAAGACCTGACCTTCCCATTTATGAATCAAAATCAATATGTGAGTGCAATTGCATTGATTCCAAAGAACGTTAAGCTCAAGAACAAGCCCTGAGCATGAACTTCCACTATTACTTCTACTACTACTACTACTACTACTACTACTACTACTACTACTACTACTACTACTACTACTACTACTACTACTACTATTGTCCCACGGAATAAGAAAAAAATCTTCCATCATATATACCCTCATTTCAGGCCATAAAGTTTTGATGTAAAGTACTGTTTCTTCCGTATCCATCATCTACACAAATCCAAAATTATATGAATAATAATAAAAAAATACAAAGTACATATATATGTAATGGTTAGAGAGTACTGACTTCAGTCGACAAACTACGGGAAAATCAAAATCCACTCGATGGTAATAATGCCAATTATCGTGGCTAATACGATTCGTGATCTGTGCGACTAACCGGTTAATCATGGTTAATCTGCAATTCATGGATATCACTCACATTTATTTTTCGTTAGCATCTTTTTATCCATTCGTCAACAAAGCTGTGACTTTTAATGATAATTCCATCCCGCTTATTAAAACACATGTCAAACAATTTTATCATGATTTTGCAGTATACGGAATTACGGAAACTTGTTCCAGCAAGGGAAAGAACAGATGAATCACTGGGCTGTGGGTTAACAAATGATTCACCTTGACATGTATATTGAAACTACTCGCTTGGATTGTAAGGGGTGAATGACACAAGTGGTAATTGCTAATTTTCTGCGAGAGGACGATAAAATATCGAAGCGACAGATGTCACACCATTTGTCGTCACACCCTGGAACGTAACAAGAATGTACAAGCAGGGCGGCGCCAGTGTTAAATCTTAGGATGGGCCAAATCTGTCTGGAAAATTTTGCCCGCAACAAAAGATACGAGCCAAATTGCAAACTAAACAGCATCCGACAAGCAGGGAGGGGGAGGGGGGCAGGTGACCGAAAAGCATGTTTGTTTGTTTTTTTTTTGCCCGCCAAGAAAAAAAATACTAGGCAAATGAACAACAATATGGGGCTAAATTTCCGTTATGTAAAGTACTTTGAAACAATAGAGTGGCGGTCGCCCCCTCTGCCCCCCTGTGGTGCTTCCCCTGGGTAAAAGGTGAGGAAAACTCATTTGATTCCACGCAGACATCACTATACTTGATGACGGTGACAATCTTTTAGAAATGTTTAGCCTTAAGGCGAAAATGTATGGCACAATGATTATAGATAGTTCAATTCTGAAAGTCGCTGAATGTATACACTCATGCTTATAATTAGGGAATATGTTGTTGATACTTAAGTTTTTTTCTCCTATACCGTCCAAAATTTTCAAGACAAGTGTTTATTTCATAAAAACGCAGTATGTGAAGCAATTTTTGGATTTCCTGTGATGACTAAATTAAAAACTAAAATACATTTAAACGCAATAACAATTACATATTTATTTTTTTTAATCCACAAAAATCATGAAAACGGTATCAAATTAAAGTAATGAAAAAAAAAGTGATAAATTTGTATCTAATGTCACTTATCATTAAATTAACATCAGAATAATATGTTACAAGTCTAATAACGCGCGTAACCACCACGTGACTCAACAACAACAACAATACATGTACCACCATTTATAATCACAGGTTTTAGTGTCGAGTCGGACGCTACAAAATGCTCAGCATTCCTGAAATTCTGAGATTATAATTGCTTCACCTGGGCTAAGCAAATATTAATCTCAGATGTACCGTTCACGGAAAAATGGCAAGTTCTATTTTTTTTATAAAATATTCTATAATTATGAGCATGAGTGTACTTTGATGATCAAGAAGAAAGTACATTACTTTGCCCATGTTTGCATACAGCCGGAGCCCTATATGTGGATATACATGTGCGGAGGCAAAAGTCGCATTTTTTGCATCCGTTTGTGTAATTTGACACCACATAAAGCTATCTATATTTAGTTGGCCAATGTGCTGATGTAAAAATCGTCTTTAGTTGAAAGCGGATTTTGGTGCCTTTTCGGAAATAAGCCCTCCATATTTCAACTTGAGAAAGAAACATACTTTGTGAAAAAAAAAATGAAGAAAGTCTATAGAATGAATGAAACATGAGGTATCCATAAATCATTTGCAAGATTTTACTGTGATGAGTTCATATTGAGCTACCATTTTTTGCACCAGAGGGAACTGTGATTACTAGGTCAGAAAAAAAAACAAAGAAAGAAAGGACGCAGGGTATACTGTCAAGTAAAAGAAGGGAATATTATTCATATCTCACGTTATAATGAGGCTGACTCTTTCAATTCCCGTCATATTTCAAGTGAAAGTAAGCGAATGCCTCTTACTGTCATTCTTATATCAATCTCACGTCTAGCCAAATTAATCTAAATGTGAATATTAGTCCTACTCTCTTGAAAAGGATTCTTTTTATCCTGTGTCCCGCTGTGGTGCCTGATGCTACATTGTTTCAATGCAAGGATTACTAACTTTAGGAAGGGATGGGTTAAAGGATACAAGGCCTTTGATTTGCATTGCTGCCATTATTTCTGGCTCTGAGTGGTTTCCGCCTCGTGTCTCTCCCAAATGTATCTACTCATTACACCTATCAACCCCAATCCAATCAATGTCTTTCAGCTCTTAAATTATAGAAAACCTGTCGAAGTTGATTTTTTTTCTTTTCTTTTCTTTTTTGTCTGTTTTTTGTGTCATATTTCATATTCTATTTTTTCTATTCTGGTATTCATCATCCCACTTATATCATCTTCGATATAAATGACACGTACATGGTAACTCTGAGCAGACTCGATATTATTTCTACACTGTCATATGTATATAAAGTGTGTCTAAAAAAAATTGCGAGTGAAAACCGCCCTCTTTGGCAATTAGAATAAACT
>JZLH01S0504172.1:11585-24119 GCA_001188425.1 Eucidaris tribuloides
CTTGTGACATTATGCTTACATTAACGTCAAGAGCTGAGTCTTAGCTTGGAAATAACGTTAGTTTGGTTCAATTTGCTTGTTTTAATCTTGGGATATGTTTATATAAACAAGAAAGGGTGAAATTACAATTGTGCACCTTTTACTACAGTCAATATAGCATCAGACCCTCTTCCTGTAAAAGTGATACAATTGTGATTCCAACCTTTTGTTGCTTGCAAGATATCTCGAGATCAAAACTTTCTGACCTGCACAATTATTTTTGAGACACACTGTATAAATATATATTTATATTTAGATACGAGGCTTATACTTAGTACCATGAGGAAACTCGTGTGCATTTGAAATGTCACATTTTGCAGTTTGACTTGTAAACATCGCAATTACGTATGTTAATTTCGGCATAATATTAGAAGGGCTACAATCTTTAAACATTTTGGAGAGTGTTCGTTAGTCTAAAGATGTTTTGGCCCAGTGGCGTACACGAGCCCAGCGGTGTGCTCAAAATAGGTAAACCGAGCCCCGTCTCATGAATAACAAAATGCTGATGACAATGAATGACCCTTATCGGCCCGCGAGTTTCCTTTTCCCCGTTAGCATTCCACCCCACATATAGCCCATCCGTACATATTTCCAGAAACGAAAGTGTTTCCCACTTGATACGGGAACCACTTTACAGAACAGCTATGGATATCACCCGTGTCTACATGAAGCCCCCTCAAGCACCCGTTAAAGATTCAAGAGGGCGACTCGGTAACTTAATGCCGGTCACTCCGACGTTGAGAGCGCTGAGGGCTCGCTAATGAAATCGTAGGAGGGCAAGGGCGCTGTTTTCACGTAACCCTCGTGCGGGTCTGCGCAGGGTGTGCCCGTCTCGTATGACTCTGACGCAGTTAATAAAACCAGTAATCCGTATATGCTCGGCTATATCGGCTGTGTACTGCCTTCTATTCTATACTACGAATCAAAACGGAGATCTACTTTGTACTTTTTATTGGTTCTTCATTGTTCCATTACAGGCATCGTTTGAGAATATTTCAAAATTAAACACATCTCATCTACAAGATCATTCATGCTGCTAATGTTTTCAATAAGGTCTAAAATGAAACCCTGAAATGGTGCAATTCACAACGATCGTTAAGTGTTTTTAGAATGTGAAAATCAAACAGTTACTTTCCCAGTTTTTCCCCATGGACTGCTGTGTGATAATTTCCTTTTGTCCCGAGATATCTACCGATCTTTGTTTGTGCATATTTTGCTCGTCACTGCATATCGTTTTGTGTTCCAGAGTGTTTATTTGTACATTAAAGGAAGATGTAGACGGCAACTAACAGGAATAAATAAAGAAAAAATGACATTGAGAGAATTGTGAAAATTTTGGTACGTGGTGATAATGAAAGCCTAATTAAAGGTTAGTGTTTGACACTTACCCTAAATAAGTCCCTATAAATTTCTAAATTTCAGTTAATTTTACGTCTTTGCGAATTTTTTCCAGAGAAAAAGATCGCCGAAACATCTACAAGGGAATAAATTTTAGTTGGGTCATCTGGAGCACTTCCGTGACCGTGGAGTGCGAAGGTCCGTTTCTCAGTGGATTTGTCTTCTTAGAGGTCTAAATAAAAAATTTAGCGGGTATGCCAGTTGCAAAAGTGTGGGCGGAATTCAGGAGACCCCAAAATCCAAAATGGCCGCCGGCGACCATTTTGAACAATACATTTTGGTTGTTTGGCCTACAACGCTGCTCAAAATATGGATTCTGGGGTTTTCGAGGCTAGGAAATCTAGATCCGAGGTCAATTTAATGATTTGAACTGGTCTTGGCCCTCAAATCTAAGATGGCTGCCAATTTGGGGGTCACGAAGGTCAAATGTTTTATTTCATAGTGTAGGTTTAATATTGGGCTATAATGAAAGCTCTGATAACACTGAGTTTAGTGATGGACAGTTAAAATACTCAAAATGTATCCTTGGTATTCAGAGGAAACACTTTTTCACACATATATTAATCTAAAATCCAAACTGGCCGCCGGCAGCCATATTGACAATACCTTTTCCGTAGTTTGGCAAACGGCTTGCTAAAAAATTAAAGGGGGGTTAGCGGTCAAAGGGTTCAAATTCAATCTCGATTTGATGATTTGAAATAGTCTTGGTCCTCAAATCCAAAATAGTTTGCGATTTGGAGGTCACAAAGGTCAATTTTCGAACTCCACACTCTAATGAAAGCCATGATAACACTGAACTACTTTAATATTTCATTTCCCAATTTATCCGTTTTGGTAACAGCATGCATCATTGAACTGAGTCAGTGTATAAATAGTAGATCTAAATCATGAGGTTAGTGGAAATGACCTAATTAACACGCATAAAATGGTTGGGCACAATTTTACCCAACTGTTAACCAACTACATGTATGGTTACAGTAGTGTACATTAGAGTTTTTTCCCCGAAGTGTGTTAGTTCAGATAAATTGCCCCATGATTACCCAACCCTCTTTACCCAACATTTCACCAATTCATTTTTAATATTTTGACTAGAAAGCCCAATTAATAATGCCCAAAAGGACAATTACCCAATTCTATAGAATTGCTAGCAGCCCCAACCAACTATTGCTCAACAGGTCAGTCGTATTGGGCTATTCGTGTGCAATGCTTAGTCTAATACATTGGATGGGATAATCATTAACCCGGCTACTCTGTATCTGCCATGCTCTGCCCAACCATTGAGTAAATGTAACGGGGCTCATGTATTGCATAATCATTGCCTAACTGTTTGACTTACCATAATACTTAACTGCTAGCATGTTTATCACTTCATACAGATAATAGTGTTCTAATAAAATCATCTGAAATGTCATGGTTATAAACTGGTGCAATTTCTTAATCTTACGGGGGAAAGGGGAGCACTCTATGTATGATTAGATGTTTTAGATCTATTGTTCTTTCTTTAATTGTTTGAAGAAACTAAATTATACCTATGTACATGGGAAACTAAGAAAATGCAATAATAAATGTAAAGAGTACAGAAATAACAATTCTTTGGTTTGATTATCATCGGTACAAAAACGTGTATTGATCGATGCAGTTTATTTGGGATTTACTTTCTAAAATATAATGCATGAAAATATTCACTCTTTGTGGAGTGAATTTCAGAAAAGGGTGAACTTAGAGTGAATTTGGAGTGAAAGGGTGTATTTTCACTCATTTTGGAGTGACCTCAGGAATCACTCGGAGATTTCAAGTGATCCTTGTGGTCACTCCAAAATGAGTGAAAAACACACCTTTTCACTCGAAATTCACTAGAAATTCACTCTAAATTCACTCTTTTCTGAAATGCACTCCTCAAAGAGTGAATATTTTCACTCATTAGTTTTTTTAGAGAGTACCCAATGGTATGGGTAAATATAATTTCGCATTTATGGTTTTCCCTAGTATTGGGTAAAGTACTATTTCTCACAGAATATTTGGTAAATTATTGACCAAGCGTGTAACGTTTGCTCAAGATTACCCAACTATATGAATAATGGTTGATTAGAATATGACCAACAGTTGATTAAGTTTGAGTCACACGAATTGGTCAACGCTGCCCGACTAAATTTACACAACTTTTTAAGAGTGGACGAATTGATTGGTACGCATAGTTTTCCAATACATGACACCGCTCAATAACAGATTATAGTAGGGCTATTCAAAAGTTCAAATTATGCTATAGTTATCAACTCATCGTACAAACATATACTATTATTCATGCACTGAATCAATTATTTTAGCAAATTATGCATAACATATTCCTATAAGTACGTTACTCAATATACTTCAATAAATGTTGGAAATTTTATGACGATAATGTCCTCAATGACTGAAAGACATCTGAAAATCCAGGTGTGGTAACTTTAGACACTGCCCACTCATGGATAAAGTAATATGTATTTGGGTGAAGTCTAGTTATTTGACGATGCATGTACATCCATTGAGATTATGCCATGTTGTGACGTCCGTCGTCCATCGTCTGGCGTTCGTCATCTAGCGTCCGTTGTGGCGTTGTCCAATCACTATTTCAAAATGGTTCTTCTTCGTCATTTTCTTGTCTGATTTCAATTCCGTTCGCTTTATACGATGGCACTAGGTGGGGACTCAAAATTTCTATACAGAAAACTCATTAATGATGCTAATTTAAGTGCATTTTTCTAAAATCACAAAAATCTTCTGATTTATTTGTTAACAAATGTTGCTCTTTTAATCTGGTAGAGCTACATAAGGTATATCGATCAACCTCTACATGAAATCCTGAAGTTTTATCAAAAATATTTATGTTAATTTATGCGAAATATATTCGAAAATCACTAAAAATGCTTCTCCTTCATTTTGTCAACCGGTTTTCATTTTCTCTTTTTTTCGTCTGGTAGAGCTACATGAGGTTCATCGAACTTCTACATGGAAATTTGACATTTTGACAAGATAATTATCTGTGTTAATGTATGCTAAATATTTATTCCAAAATCACAAAAAGATGCTTCTTTTCCTTTATTTGTCAACTAATTTTGATTTTTGTTGTGTGGCACACAACAAAAATTACGGGCAGCAATTTAATACACTTCATGTAGCTGTAAACCTCTACCTGATGAAACACACACCCACTCACTGTGTCCATATAGGTCTGTTGATTCTTATTCGCTGTCATCACTGAAGTGTATAAACATAAACCAATATGAATATGTTCTGCTTAATTGGCTAAAATATCTGATTCAATGCCTGAATAATGCAACTTATTATGGTTCGGTGAGAACTAATTTGAACCTTTGAATTGACTACTGTCTGTTTCTGGAAAATTATTCATACCCATCAATTCATTCACTAGGTCATTTCCACTAACCACACGATGATCCACTATTTACACACTGATTCCGTAAAATGATGCATGCTGTTACCAAAACGGATAAATTGGGAAATAATATATAAAACCATTAATTCAGTGTTGTCATGGCTTTCATAAGAGTGGGAAGTTTGAAGGTTTTTTTTGTTGTTGTTGTGATTTTTATGACCTTTGTGACCCCCAAATCGCAAACTATTTTGAATTTGATAACAAAGACTATTTCAAATCATCAAATCGACGTTGAATTTGAACTCTTTGACGGCTACCCCACCCCCACCCCCACCCCCACCCCACCCTAATTTTGAACAAGTCGTTTTCCAAACTACGGAAAATGTATTTTCAATATGGCTGCCGTCAGCCATTTTGGATTTTAAGTAAATATATGTGTGACAAAGTGTTTCCTCTAAATACAAAGAATACATTTCGAGTATTTCAATTATTCATCACTAAACGCAGTGTAATCAGAGCTTTCATTATAGCCCAATATTAAGCCTACACTATGAAATTGAACATTTGACCTTCGTGACCCCCAAATTGGCAGCCATCTTGGATTTGAGGGTCAACACTAGTTCAAATCATCGAATTGACCTCGGATCTAGATTTCTTGACCTCGAAAACCCCAGAATCCACATTTTGAGCAGCGCTGTAGGCCAAACGACCAGAAATGTATTGTTTAAAATGGTCGTCGGCGGCCATTTTGGATTTTGGGGCCTCCTGAATTCCGCCCACACTTTTGCAACTGGCATACCCGCTAATTTTTTGATTTAGAACTCTAAGAAGACAAATCCACTGAGAAACGGACCTTCACGCTCCACGGTCACGGAAGTGCTCCAGATGACCCAACTATTTACTGATTCAAAAAGTGCACAAATCAATACGGCGCGATTAATACGGGTCGGAAGGCATACATCGGTGACGTCAGGTCAGCTCAAGGCCAGCACACGAGCGATCTGATTAGCTGGCAAGAAGCGACAGTTACCCAAAATCTTTCTTAACTTATTCCTGTTAGTTGCCGGCTACATCTTCCTTAAAAACGCCTTCATGTTGGTCACATATTAAAGGTTTGTCATTTTTTTTTTAATAAGGCTTCCACAATGTTAACCAAGGCCTTTAATCAATGTAATCATTAAACGAAAATGTATTTAAACGATGATACAATAATTGACTACATAACCCAATATTACATGCGCAGCAGAGTAGGATATGAAGAAAGCGCGGCTCTCGAAGCGAATCGTGAAGATTGAAATCTGATCCTTTCAATGGCGCCGGGTTGTTGAGTGCACCGTTCTCCAAAGTGTTACTCTGAGTTCCGGACAGGTGTACAGCATTTCCCCCCTGAGGATCGGACGTATGGGGTCAGGCTTATCAATTAAAATCATTGAAATTAGAGACTATAATTCAAAAAATGCAGACGAAGCGATGATTATTCCAATATATAACTAATTAAGAAATGCCAGATGGCTAAATAATTACCTTCAAAATTCTATTGAGTATTTAAACTCATTCATTCCACGCACAATTTGTCAATTCGATTTGACTGGCGATTGTGTTTCTCTAAAATATACGATTTCTGTGTTCTGTAGTAATAAAAGAACAAAGAGAAATATACGTTGTCTGGAAGCAGCTGTACATCGAGGCTTTAAGGTCAATGTACTCGAGGCTTAACTTGTCGAAATGAGGTGAATTCGTTGCTTGATTAAATTTCACGGCAGACGCAGCGTTTCCATCGCTTCCTTAATCGGGGAGAATGAGAGAATGTTAATACTATGTTGCACGTCGGGTGTAGAAATGGGAAGGATGGTCTACCCCCTGCCTCCCCCCCCCCTCCCCGAAACACGATTTATTATTTTAGGGTCACAAATTAATGAAAATGGGACTTTATAACGACTGTACGATTCAACAAATTACTGCTAATTTTCCACATCACTTCATAGAAAATAAGTATTCACTTCAAAAAATTTTTTCAACTCCAAATAAAAATCAATTTCAAATAAAAACAACCTCGACGGAAGATTTTAGGAATCTTTGCTATTTAGCCCTAATATTAGGTTATCAATGACAAATCCCATATGTTTTCATCCTTATCTCTGCTCTCACATTTTCTCGTACCCATTACGCCTCCTACGATATTGCATTATGGGTAATGACTATTTCGCCGTGTCTGCCACTATTTCCTTGAAGGTGACAGGGACCATTACTACCTGTAGGGCAATCCCACCAAAGGTCAACGAGTCCATGTTATATTGACCGGTCATACTCTTCCACCTTGTGACGCAGTATGACGCAACGTGCGTCACAGATAGTTTCGGCCTTGTTAGTCTCGCCCGCCATGATGTTCTAAGAAAAGTCCACGACAACATTTGTATATATAAAAAAAAATGTAGGCAGACCAATTCATCATACAAATGCCATTTGATAATTTCTAGGAACTAATAATTGTAGACCCTTTTACAAGTTCGTTTCTTGATAGAAATAAGCAAGGATTCCCGCCAATTCATATAAAAGATGGTGCGTTTCCCACATGTTTTCATGTTTGTTTCTTCTTTGTTTAAATGATCGGTATTCCATCCCATCAACATTAACATTACAAACACAAAAGATTTTTGTCATATTGTGATTACACCATTTTCCTCTAAAAAAATCGTATCTTTTCACATATATATTCACATACACAAATGCATGAATCTTAACGCTTGAAATTTCGATAGGAATAACCATGACTATACAAAGAGAGATCTTTTATTCATGTGTTTAATTGACTAATGCAGATTAAGTGATAAGTGATGTAAAAACGTCATTTATGAAACGCATTATACTGCCTAACGGGAGAACAAAGCTACTATTACGTCGATTCCAACCAGAGATCAGAGATAGTATCAAAATCCATTAATGCAAAATGCGGAAAAGGCGTTACCTAAAAATCAGTGGATAATTAAAGATCTTAATTCTAAAAGGCCCTAATCGAATTGGGTAACTTTGGAGTAAAGAAAAATGTAATTCCTGTTCCTAAGTGTGTACAAACGCCTATGAAAAGAATGCAGTAAAACACGATATTTCCTGGGTTTTTTTTATTATTATTCTATATAGCTTGAATAGGTGACATAATTGTCCAGCAGGAAGGCCCTAGCATTATTTTCCCGACAGAAGGGCCCCTGAATACGTTCTTGGCAGAAGAATCTTAACACTTGTCTCTAACTTGAAAACCACTGGCTCTTTTCACAGTAGTAGTGTGATGTTTTATATTCTTCTGTCAGTCTGTTAAGTGCAAATATCAAATAAGGCAATATTTCTCGAATAAGAGAAAAAAATTTACTGTTAAGGCCCTTCAGAGGCTAAACGTCGTGTGTCATATTACTAAACATCGGTGTCCAGTTAATAAACATTTATACAGGTCAGTAATCTAAACATCCATTTTATAAATACATTTTTACTATTACTTTCTTAAAGCTAAATTTGATTTCCAAACATGATATTTATTGCATTACATGTAAATTACTGTGTATTGCAATGTAATCAACTGTGGTGGCATATTATGATTAATCGTCTTTGTCTTGTAACTGTAACATTGTCTATTTTTTATTAATAATGTATCTGTATTTTTTTAAGTTCTTTTCTTCTTTGTTCTGGAAATTATGCTTGATTGTAAGCGTTTAGGAGGACAATGACATGTAGAGGCATTGTTAATGCGTCTGAACAATCTGCCGTCCATGTTTATTTGAATATCATAACTGATATCAATGACAGTCGGTAGCATAAAAGGACAAGTTATAACTCGTCCGTGTCTCGTCACCATCTGTTTACTGTAACATGTCATTCCGTGTAAAGTTTCGTATCTCTATTATGACTGAGCCAAAAAGAAAACAATAGCATTCCGTGGGTGGGGTTTTACACCTGTTAAAGGCAGGGAATCTCATTTGCAATCTTCCCACAGCACAGTAAAATATCACTCATGCCTTTATGCCATTTATGAAGGACATGTCTGCGAATTTCGTAAATCTATTATTACCTGGAATTTTAAAATTGCGCAAAACCTAACTCCCGTTTAATGTACCCTCCCTACTCAAAAGTATTGCAACATACACTATAACACATACATTTTGAGTTGAATGGGTTTTTCTGTAATGATGTCCTAATGAAGTTTATGATTGGAAAATAACACAAACAAATCAATAAATATAATTTCTCCTTTCTTCTCCGAGGCGGAGAGAATATGAAATGCAGTCCCACCCACAACAGAGGGGCTGGAACATAAAAAAATTAGCATTTTCCCATCCCTATATGGGTGGGGTGTTAATTCACACTAGCATCGTAATTCGATTTCATATTTGCCGTCAAACGGTTTTGATGGTTTGGAAAGACTTCCAACAAACAAAAAATGTCAATATGTTCTTTTGAAGCTGTCACAGAAAGAAGACACCACGCCGCGAAGAAGAAAAAGCCTCATATCTTCATAAGACAGTGGTAAGGAGGATACGCCCCATATTTTAGACAAGACCTCTTCAAGTTTTCATTTCTTATTCTTTCTGGATTCTTAAGGCGGTTTACTATTGTAAACATCCTAAAATTTACTGTCATGTGACTTTTCAGTACATTGGATTCAATAATGTGGAGAGAAGACCATCATCTTGAATTAGTAGCCTTACTTCACTGTCTTATGAAGATAGGAGGTGCTCTCTTCTTTGCGGCGTGGTGTTGTCTTTCTGAGGCAGCATCAAAGGAACATATTGGCCTTTTTTGTTAGTAGGAAGTCTTTCCAAACCATCAAAATCGTTTGACGGCAAATATGAAATCGAATTACGATGCTAGTGTGAATTAACACCCCACCCATATAGGAAGGCGAAAAAATGTTAAATTTTATGTTTCAGCCCCTCTGTCGTGGGTGCGCCTGTATTTGATAATCTCTCCGCCTTGGAGAACAAAGGAGAAATTATATTTATTGATTTGTTTTTGTTATTTTCCAATAATAAACTTAAATTAGGACATCATTACAGAAAGACCCATTCAACTCAAAATGCATGCGTTATAGTGTATGTTGCAATACTTTTGAGTAGGGAGAGTATGTTCTACACAAGTTAATTTACGAGACAATAATTAAATTCAAGTCTAACGGTCCCTATATGATTCCACAAAACCTGAGTTTCCAACTCCTGTACTTTGCAAAAAGATTCTTAAATGATATTTTCTTCTATATACCGGTGTATTTACACAATGTTAACTTTAAGTCAAGTGAAAGTGACGCCTTGCCTGCAATGTGAATGTCAACGTTAGAACGACATTTTGTAAGACAATAACCCCCTCCTCCACCTCCGAACCCGAAATTGTCCTGCCCTTCCTCTTATTTTGATTTTGTTCTTCACTTTGTATGGGTTTTTCTGTTTGAATTTGTGGGAGCACGCCTCCCTTACCTCTTCCCAAATTTTCAACTGCATCATGGAATTCATGCGGAAAATGAGTTCATATCTCCTGTAGATTAAATGGTATTCTTACGACGTAAAAGCTTCTTTTCCATTGATTCGAGCCTAGATAACGCAATTTGCTAATTACCGCTAACTCGGTCACTCGATGCACTGAATGACGTCACTGTTTATAATTATCTTTTTGTCCAGTAGATTGTTCGTTAGAGCTATTGAACAATACTATGCATTCCATCGTTTTCTTCACATCGCGCCAGGAATAAGTTGTTTATAAAGTTCAACAGAATGGGGTATTGCCACACAAAAATGGATATCTAATTCAAGTAAGACGTCTTATCAATTTCCGTTACAAGAAAATATGGTGTTAGCCTGAAGATATACTACTACGCATCGTTGTTCTGATCTTTTAGAAACAAATGGTTTCACTAGAATTCGAACTGCATTAAGTATTGAGCTCCCAAAGCGTGTGTCTCCCCTGAGAACAACCACGCCATCGACGTCTCACACATCAGAAAGGTTAACTACAATGGATAACACGGTCCTCCAGGCTGCTCCAGTATATACACAGAAGATTTGACATATAACCCGAAAAGAGACAATGCTTCCTGTGCGATAGTAACAGATCGCAATTCAAAGACGAATTCAGCTGGGAAAGGATATAGAGTTTCACAGGTTTTTAGGCTACAATCCTACAACATACCTTTCCAGGTGCACGTTTAGACAGAGACCGCGGAATTTATCTATACATCGTGTAATCCGACGATTATGAATTACGCAAGTCAAAGAAAAGACATTTTGTCCCGATATGGACTATACGTCTGAAAAGTAGATGGATAGTTTTGGGCGATGTGTGGTGGCGTCAATGCGATCATGAAACTCTTGATGATTAACTTGTTTTGAGGGGATTTTTGTTCTTTGCTATCGTCTATTCTATGATGTATTGAGTGACAAAACCCCAAAGTCGAACCGCATCTTCCTCGTTATTATCGTTATTCGAGAATTTGGTAATATGGGGCAAAAGAAACATCACAAAGACAAGGTCTGTAGTCGATTGACTCGCATCTTCGTCAGAGAGACAACGTTCTCAATTCCCGCAGATCCTGGGGAATGAGGTTGCTATGTAACACGATACCGCTGTGCCTAGAGAGAATGATTTCTCGGAGTACGTATGATGAAGTGCACGTGCCTAGAGCGAACGTAACAACCGAATTCCGGTCTTAAACTTTAACTTGAGAAAACTGGACCCGTTGGTCTTTGATTGAAAAGTGTTAAGAGATCATGGTATAGGTTAATCTTACGTGGCCAAAAAGCATTTTTGATATACCGGTATACGACGCAACCGCTGAGGTATTAATATGACGAAAATCTCGATTGTACGTGTAAGCCTACATATACATGTATGTTTAAAAAAAAAAGAAGCGTTAGACAGACACGGTACCTAGTGCATGGACCACAAAAGGGATGTCATTTCATGTCTTTGTTGGTATAAAGAGATATAGACAGATAGTCAGATATAGATAGATACATAGACAGATAGATAGATAGATAGATAGATAGATAGATAGATAGATAGATAGATAGATAGATAGATAGATATTGATACGTACTTGCGTAATGTGGGTGTGTCTGCATGCAAATGAGATTCAATATTCATACCCTCCTGTATCATTCAATTGTTTCTTTCACTATCTTTTCAATCAATTACTTATTTATTTATTCAGGTCGTTATTTATTTATCCACTGCAAACGGTTAAAATGAAATTAATCATGAACATTCCATCTTCGACGAAATATCGTTGAGAATGCTATTTTGATCCACCTTGTACCACGCTCGCGCCTTATAATCAAAATGGTCCACTATTAACCCTTTGCAGGCGATTTGATTTCACGCTTTTTCCATAGACACCAACACGAGTTAACTCGTACTTAGTCTCCGATGGGTTAACCCACCTGTATATTACCACACACCCAAACAATAATTCCTATAGCAAAGCTTGTATAGTGGACATGGTACCGATGTGTTGTTCCGGTCACCCGATGAATTCCGGGTCAACACAGGATGTTTGTCTGATTGTTAGCGCCTTAGTAAGAAGCCAAAACTCGATTAATTTCGAGAATCGAGATCATGAAACAAATTGAAGAGCCGGTCGAATATCGCCTTACAGGTGGGGAATAATCATCACGTGGCATGTTTCCAATAAGTTGATAAGATGATGAGATAACGGAGTTTGCAGTGCGTCGAACATATTTATCCGT
>JZLH01S0504172.1:24169-47855 GCA_001188425.1 Eucidaris tribuloides
TTCGGAGTACGTATGATGAAGTGCACGTGCCTAGAGCGAACGTAACAACCGAATTCCGGTCTTAAATTTTAACTTGAGAAAACTGGACCCGTTGGTCGTTGATTGAAAAGTGTTAAGAGATCATGGTACAGGTTAATCTTACGTGGCCAAAAAGCATTTTTGATATACCGGTATACGACGCAACCGCTGAGGTATTAATATGACGAAAATCTCGATTGTACGTGTAAGCCTACATATACATGTATGTTTAAAAAAAGAAGCGTTAGACAGACACGGTACCTAGTGTATGGACCGCAAAAGGGATGTCATTTCATGTCTTTGCTGGTATAAAGAGATATAGACAGATAGTCAGATATAGATAGATACATAGACAGATAGATAGATAGACAGATAGATAGACAGATAGATAGATAGATAGATAGATAGATAGATAGATAGGTAGATAGATAGATAGATAGATAGATAGATAGATAGATAGATAGATAGATAGATAGATAGATAGATAGATGGGTTAATAGATTGATACGTACTTGCGTAATGTGGGTGTGTCTGCATGCAAATGAGATTCAATATTCATACCCTCCTGTATATTAATACATTCAATTGTTTCTTTCATTATCTATTCAATCAATTATTTATCTATTTATTTATTCAGGTCCTTATTTATTTATCCACTGCAAACGGTTCAAATGAAATTAATCATGAACATTCCATCTTCAACGAAATATCATCGAGAATGCTATTTTGATCCACCCTGTACCACGCTCGCGCCTTATAATCAAAATGGTCCACTATTAACTCGTTGCAGGCGATTTGATTTCACGCTTTTTCCATATACACCAACACGAGTTAACTCGTACTTAGTCTGCGATGGGTTAATCCACCTGTATATTACCACGCACCCAAACAATAATTCCTATAGGAAAGCTTGTATAGTGGACATGATACCGATGTGTTGTTCCGGTCACCCGATGAATTCCGGGTCAACACAGGATGTTTGTCTGATTGTTAGCGCCTTAGTAAGAAGCCAAAACTCGATTAATTTCGAGAATCGAGATCATGAAACAAATTGAAGAGCCGGGTCGAATATCGCCTTACAGGTGGGGAATAATCATCACGTGACATGTTTCCAATAAGTTGATAAGATGATGAGATAACGGAGTTTGCAGTGCGTCGAACATATTTATCCGAGTGTAAGTTGTATTGCGTGGACGGAGAAATAGAATCGGATATCGCGTACATCATGAGTTTTGCGAGCCGAAATTCAATAATTGATGTCCCTGGCACTCAAAAAGAAATCAATTGTTTCGTTTACATCCACAGACATATTGCTTTACGTCGACAAGGGATTATCACGTAGTGGTGTCATTTCTGGAAAGATGACGTCGACACTTTTGGAGGTAAAAACGAATCACTTTCAAAACAATTATTGGAAACGGATGAGTGAGCTCATGTCTTACTGATACTTGTCCCAAAGTAATATCTACGTGAAAACAATTATCGTATTGTATTATTGTGTATAATCTGGTCCATTTGCCAAGTCTGTAAAATTTACTCTCAGTAGGCGACAACAAAGTGTTGTATTATTTTTGTTCGCTCTCAATAATTATGCCATTGTCTAAGTGCGATTTCGCTTCTCTTATACAATTTTCTCATACGACTGATGCAAAGAATTGTATCAGATATTCCTATTCTCTCCAAAACGCATTCCATTCATTTTCCACCAAAAATGAGCTATTTAAGGTAAATGACATCATTGGGGTGGTCCTCGACTTGGAATGAAACTATTCTAAACACAACAAAAAAAGTAACTACCCCCTCTTTCAAACTACCATAACTTTTTAACGAGATGAGTTTTCGCAAAATAATGAGCCGGGATTATTCCTACACTCATTGACTAACCTCTATGTAAAAATGTGATTGATCCGTCAAGCCACGCATGAGTGAGCCTGCATTAAAGGCAAAAAGGCCACTTTTCAAAAGTCACAGGAGTCATCTCTTATGCCAAAATAAAGGTAAACAATGGTATTTGTTGTTTTATTTAAAGAGTGTACTCATTCAACCATGACATGGTTACAACCTCTTATGTTCATACAACATGTTCAGATACAATTTGCTGAAAAATAAAGGATCTCAATTTTTTCAATAAACTTAATGGATTTTACAGTTTCAAAATTGAGGAAGGATGACAATTTTTGAATTGAGCTCACTGAAGCGCCAAAAATGCGAAAAGTGTCAAAAGGGATTTAAGGGGGTCAAACGATAGATAAATAACATAAATAGCACTAAATCATTCACCAGAAACAGAATTTGTCAAAATCCTGTATCACAAATCCCACAAAATGACCCTTGTGACTTTTGAAAAGTGACTTTTTGCCTTTAATATGTGCTCACTCATGCATGACATGACGTATCAATCACATTTTCCTGCAGCAATTAGTCAATTAATGTAGAAACATCCCTGCCAAATTAGTTTGCTCAAAATCGGTTTTCTTTTAAAGTTATGATATTTTGAAAAAGGGGTAGTTACTTTTTTGTTGTGTTTAGAATCAAATAAACTGTGCAAGGATTCTACTCTGAAAGTTTTGTAGTCAAACGTTGACTCATTCTACAGTAACTTCCATCAGTATATCCATATCTATTGTGTAGCTCTCTATGGCATCTAATTCTATCAGGCCCTGAGAGAAACAGAATGCTAGTATGTTCATGCTTGATTTGGCTTAAGTAAACAAATTCAAGATAAATCCTACCAGCCAGGAGATACACTCCAGCTGATGTATCCATTGTATATCTTTCAACCAGTTTGGTTCAAGAGGCATTTTTTATTTCTCCCAATCATGTCACTGCCCTTTAACATCAGTATATTTCCAATTCATCGAGCAAAACAATAAAGTTATATAAGTTAATAAAGTTATAAAGTGAATTTCAACTAAAAAAAAATGTGTTTTTTTTTCTCCCAAGCTCACTAAACTGGATATAGCACCTTTAAGAAAAAAAAAACCTCTTCAGGTATGCCCTTCTCTTTTTATACCACTGGTCTCCTATTACAAAAAAATCAATACAAAATAAATTGTATATGGTATAAATTTGCGTTCCAGTCATCCTGTCTTATGGAAGATGTTACAAATGGTAAAAACACACTACCAACATGACTGGAATGTCGGCAATTATGTATACCTTGCCTGTCCATTTTCCTGCTTAAGTCACCCGAAGGAAAAGGACATCGATAACCGCTATACGCCCAACAGTACCGACACTGAACGATTAGCCTTTTAATCGACTTCCGACTGAGAGCGCGAAATATCAATATTACCACCGTGTCTTGGGTATATTTGATCAAACGAGCAGTTCTATTAAAAGTTACAGAATGATCTATTCTTGACCGAATTCCTGGCTTTAGAATTACACACTGTAACCACTTGCGGGCAAAGACCTCGCTGTCATGACAGTGTATGTTTCTGATACTGTCTCTATCTTCCCTTTTGTGTGTGTGTGTGCGACTGCCCCCATCAGCAATAACGTTACGGTGAGTAATAGATTGTTGGTGATTAAACACTCGAATAAGGACGGTTAGTGATACATTGATAGTCTGGAGGGTGTGATTTTAATTCTCATAAATATTAAAAAGTGAGGAAGACAAGTTTCATTAACGACCCGTCAGACGTTTTTAAAGATCCTCGATGTCCGTCTCTTTATACTTCATACCGTCTTAAACATTTTGCATATAGTGACACTTCGGGCATTAGGCCTGATGGAATCGCTTGTTTTCAATCAGAAGTAATTTGAGATGTGTGAACTTTATGGGTACGATATATCTCAATTTATTTCCGTCAAATGTGTTCAGGGTAAAATGCATACGAAATGGAATTGTGGGGCTTGTTCCGGTACCAAAACTTGAAATAATTTGGCCCAATATTACTCCAGAGAGGAGAATACGTGTAAGTTGATATATATATTTATTTATCCGAGATAAGATGATTTTGACAAAGTTTGTTCAAACACTCAACAGTTTTCTGAGCCTCTAAGGAAGCAGATAGGACAAAAGGTGTTTATATATGTTTATGCTGTGTAAATGTTCATGTAACACAAGTCAGTGCATTTACAAGTCAACATAAATTCCAACACATGCCAGCTTTGCGTTCCAGACGTATCTCGCATTACCCATGGCTAACTTTTAAAATAAATACTGAATTACATTAAGCTTACCCACAGGTCATTGGTGAAATGTAACCGCGTGATCAGAAGCAACTAGTTACATATCCCGATGTCAGCCGTACAAGGCAGTTACTGATAATATGATTATCTGCACTCTCGAATAATTCTGATCAAACGCAGTCTGTAATATAGTAGGATTTCCAAACCTGTGTACCATCTATCATTTTCGTGTCATAATATTCTTAATACTGACAACAAACTTGCATGTAGGAAACATAATATACCTCACATATAGATTCCTCTCATCTGATTGGTTAAAAGTAGAGTCATTAAAATAGCTGGGCCCCTTTTTTCTAACAAGATGACGTCGTAATTAACTGTGCCCGGGGCATGGCAATAGACTGTGCCCGGAAAATAATAGGACAGCCTCAACACCGTGTTCATAGATCGCTCGTGTGTGCGCACCCCTGTACGATGAGCGTTGATTACAGCGTGTTGTAAAAGAGACTGCCTGTCGGGTCGCGCATGTTGACATGATTTTGGTAAGTTGATATTACAATTATATTATGGTTCATTTCAAAATCCAGGCCTACGGCATGCTGTAAATAGCTTGTAGGCCTTGTCAGTTCAGGAAATCTTTTAACCAATCAGATGAGAAGAATCTATATATTCGGTATATAAAACAAATACTGACTGCTTAATATTCGGGGCACAGTTAAAATTATAGGCCCTCGGTGATGTCAAAACCATGACGACTATGCCCTCAGCTTCGCTTCGGGCATAGTCGTCATGGTTTTAACATCACCTTGGGCCTATAAGTTTAACTGTGTCCCTCATAGCAGTCAATATTTGTATAAGGTTTGACAATGTAGTATTCTGTATCACATGAAATTAACGTTAGGGATTGACGTTAGGGATTGAATGTTTGTTACCGTTTCATATTACTATGAGTATAATAGTTATTGTTGCAGTAAAGGCAGGAGTGGTAAGAGTAGGAGTAGTAGTAGTAAACGTATAGTAGTTGAGAGTATGAAGTAGCAATGGCAGATGCAGATGTAACACTTAAAGTACTCGCAGGTAGTAAAAGTGGTAAACGTAGAAGTAGTAGTAGTAGTAGTAGTAGTAGTAGTAGTAGTAGTAGTAGTAGTAGTAGTAGTAGTAGTAGTAGTAGTAGTAGTAGTAGTAGTAGTGTAGTAGTAGTAGTAGTAGTAGTAGTAGTAGTAGTAATAGTAGAGTAGTTCGTGGTAGTAGTTTATAGTAGTAGTAGTCATAGTAGTAGTAGTAGTAGTAGTAGTAGTAGTAGTAGTAGTAGTAGTAGTAGAAGTAGTAGTAGTAGAAGTAGTAGTAATACAGGTATTCATGTTGGTAGTAATAGTAGAGTAGTTCGTGGTAGTAGTTTTAGTAGTAGTAGTCATAGTAGTAGTAGTAGTAGTAGTAGTAGTAGTAGTAGTAGTAGTAGTAGTAGAAGTAGTAGTAGTAGAAGTAGTAGTAATACAGGTATTCATGTTGGCAACAATTTTCATCCCTTTCTCATGCTTGCAAGTCTCTTTTCCCATGCTCAAATAAAATCCACATTTCTTTTGTCTAAGTTACAGCCAAAACAGCCAACCTCAAAATTAATGTTTCGTCTGTTGATCTGGCGTCAATTTGACACCCTACGCATATCCTTACCCGACCATCCCGGAATTTTATGCTCTAGTTTTCATCGCGAAAAAAAGTCAAGTTGGACTACGAATCCAGTATCTCTTCGCTCTTTCTTCGAGACAAAAGTGAAATGTCCTCAAATCCCCAGATTCAATTCTTGGATCATTTTTCAGAGGAAGCGAAAGGGTGGTCTCGGACAGATTCACGCCTTAGTCTGTATAGCCATGAATAATGTTTTGCCGATGATGTATGTACAATAAACATGAGACAACGAGCAGAGTAGGGAAATCGTAAATAACTGTCCTATCCAGTCTGGATGATAGTAAATACAGTACAGTAGACATTTTGTAGGTGACATTTTGTCAAAGAGCAATCGTGAAAAAAAGACTATAGGCCCTGCTTTTTGTGCTATGCTTATTTTCAGAGATAAAGATAGCCTGATAATTATGTTCCCTATACGACAAAAATTTCGTCGTACTTTGGAACTTAAAGGGCTGCGACATGATTAGGAGAAATCAGAAATGCCTGAAGAACAGGTTGAGTTGAAATATATACCAAAATATACACTGACAAGGAGGATTTGTCTTTAATTTGTTTACATTAGGACAAACATCGTTAATTTACCAATACTGAATTAATCTCAGGCCCTCATAGAAATTGATCGCATGTAAAGCTACGCAACAAATTTAACCGTCACATCATTACCTGATAATGATTGTACAACACTGAGGAAATTTATGTATGACTATGAAATTTTACAGCAGAAACTTTTATGATTGCATTCAGGGGCGTCTATCCATGTTTCGGATTGGGGGGGGGGGGCAAAAGTGAAAATGCCCAAAATTTCGACGCGCTCCACGCACCAGATTGTAATACCGAATTTTGCGCGTAAAACACGCCAAAAAGTGACAATTTTGTATGTTTAATGGTATTTTTATGCCATGTTTGATGGTTTTATAGTGCTTTCCAATGCTTTTTATTTGCATTGCATATTGTGAATTTTTTCAAGTTTTCAAAATTATTGGAGGCAAATCGATATGTACCCCCCCCCCAAAAAAAAAAAAAAAAAAATATATATATATATATTCATTGGTGGGGCGATCTAAAGACTGATGTGTTACAATTAAATGTTTGCACTATGCTTAATTCAGGTGTGGTATTTATACATGCATATAATGGTGTTTATTTGTTTATTTACGAGCGTAAACACTTTAATGTAAGTGAGACATTGGAATGCGTGCCTTGTTTATCGAACTTCCACAATGTTGACTCATTATTTTTTTACGTAATGGCGTTATAGTCATTGAGATTTTGCATTCCATGCCTGTAAAAGGGCGTTGCCTGTGAACATTTTAAACGGCGTGAAGGCCCTTTGGACATAAACAGGAACTACGATAAGCAAACTTTATCACATAAGGCAGACGATAAATTGTAGCGTAGTAGTAGTAGTAGTAGCAATAGTAGTAGTAGTAGTAGTAGTAGTAGTAGTAGTAGTAGCAGCAGCAGTAGCAGTAGTTGTAGTAGTAGTAGTAGCAGTAGTAGTAGTAATAGTAGAGTAGTTCGTGGTAGTAGTTTATAGTAGTAGTAGTCATAGTAGTAGTAGTAGTAGTAGTAGTAGTAGTAGTAGTAGTAGTAGTAGTAGTAGTAGTAGTAGTAGTAGTAGTAGTAGTGGTAGAAGTAGTATTTCCACCAACAGGAATTGAACATCCAATCTCAGACCAAAAAGTACTGTTCAAAATATAACTTACAAAAGATTTCAGTCTACAATATTACATTTACCTTTAACACAAGGACAATGTTTTAAGAAAAATCGTCTCATGAGAAAGCATAATAAAACTTGTTTCGGCTACTTAACACAAAATCACAACGTCATCATTTTCGAGAAAAAAAAATATTTCGCAATAATACAGTTTGCATGGGAGATCCGACATATCAAAATATACCGCATGAAACTGCGTGTATATTCTTGCTGATTTGTACGAAACAGCCATCTCATGTTAATGTCTTTTATTATGACACGCTTTCGCCTCAACTTATCAAAATATGCTAGAATACTGAAATAACATCGCACTGCGTTCCAACACTCTATTATTACAAATGTAATATATGTACCCGACGACAACAAGAAAATCGCCACCACCCTGCATTTGGCTGACAGTAGCTCAAAGAAATATTTCGAAAAATGTATCACCCTGATTTTCGAGGCTTCACGTATCTAATTGCAATTTGTAGTGATGGATGATATGAGGTTTAGCAAATTAAACCTTAACATTACAACTGAATGTACGGAGTTTTATTCATCCAGCAGTTTTAAATGGGCAGAGCGCATTTTTTAAAGGCAAACAAAAAAGTCTATTTAGATAACCCATATTCCTGTATTTGTAATCAGGTCATAAAAAACAACTTTTGTCGAATCTTTTAAAGGGTGTTCAATATGTGTTTATATATACATGCGCACATACATCCAATATTATGTGTATGTGTGTGTGTGTGTGTGGTGTGTGTGTGTGTGTGTGTGTGTGTGTGTGTGTGTGTGTGTGTGTGTGTGTGTGTGTGTGTTTCTGTCTGTCTGTCTGTCTGTCTGTCTGTCAGTGTCCTTGGGTCTGTGCCTATGTATGTGTGTTTTATCTGTGTATGTTTCTCTGTATAATGTCGAAATGAAAAGGGATATTATTTTAAAAGAGTTTCAATATAGGAGTTAAGAAACCCATTTCCCAAAATTATAATCAGTTGCCCATACTTATGTTTTAAATTAGATTTTAATTCTTTCTTGATAAGTCTTGTCCCAACGGTCTTACATTCTGTATATATTCTATTTGATACTTTTTTATTTCTCGCACCGTATTCAGAAAATCATGAAAAGTGTGTCTTTATCATTCTGTAGTTCTGTCTGGGAGAATCCGTTAGCATTGAGATAGTAATATCGTATAAGTGCTATATTTATCAGTACCATTCATAATGTGGTTGAATACTTGAATGGTGTCATTGTGTCTTTGTCTGTGTCCGATGTGACCATTTTAACATCCCCGCCCCCAAATTCCATTCCGCGTTAAACGATAAAATCTATCCTCATAACAATATTTACAATCAGTTTGGCCTTTGGCACAGAGATGCCGAAATGGTACTAGCCGTTATCCGAGATTTAGACCTAGAAACCTTAAATGACATTTTGGGAACCTTAGAGGTGATATGAACATGAATAACGGTGTCCGTTGAAATGCCCTCCTACGCTATGTTTATTCAGGCTTTGGAAGAAATGACTATATCGCCTTCCATTTGAGTGCGAAATTGGTAAATTGGCCATTTGACTCGATCGACATGCATCTTTCACCGAATGTGTGTGTATCTGTGCCTACATGCGTATGTATCTTTTCGTGCACGTGTGCGTGGGTGTGTCTGTATGTACGTCACGTATGTGCGTTCCTTCGTGTAAAAGTTATAGGCAATCGCCGACCATCAGAGCATTTTCGTAGTAAATGTGGAATCTAAGGTAAAAATACAACTGATGATGCACTCAAAGGCACGATATAACATTGTGGAATCCCAATTTAAAATTGTCAATTTTTGCTTTCTGACATATCTGACAGTGTTTGAATGGACAAATAAACACCCGAGAACACAATACTTCAGACAGTTATGCAGTCACTAGTAAAGTATGTACAGATTAAAAAAAATCCACTCAGGAACTATTGTTAGCTAACGAAATTCTGCAACACAGCAGTCTATGAAGGAACACTGGACTGGTCGCTCGTTGAATTTCGTTTTTTTAAAAGCACATAATGATCCCTTTGAACTGCAATTTTTCCAGGACTTCATTTTACAAACTTTTAAAGTTGTTCTGGCTCAATAAGTGGTAATATTGGATTTAGCGTATATATTTTTCTTGTTTGTTTGTTTTCATAAAGAGGTGACGAAAAATATAAAACCGTCGTAAAGTTGGACACTTGCCACAGCTGAGTCTATGCTTGCTTAATTGATAAAATAATAAAACGGGCTGGTGATCTTGATCAACACGTGAAGAGATAAACCATGACATTCACGAATTATTCTCAACAAGGCGGCAGCTGACTTTGCCGTTAACATCAAATAATATCTTTCTTAAAATACATTACTCCGTGTACATTGTCAATTAATTAAGTGATTAGGTGCAATTATCTTAACGTTTACTTCGTGATGTCACGCTATAACTTGTTATCATGCTACATAATATGATTTAACGCCTTCGGACCGGAGAGAAAACAATGCTGTCACAGTGTGTTCACACGATGATCACAGTGTCACTCTGTGAAAATGCACCAAACCCACACAGTGGTCAGAAAAACACAAGGTTGTCACAGTTTGACCTCTAAGGCCACAGAGTGATCACAGTGTCACACTGCGAAAATGCACCAAATCCACATAATGACACACTGTATTCACACTCTTCATAATGTAACACACTGTGGACGGCATTGTATGTGTGTATGTGTGTGTGTTTTTCTGGCAGGAAAGCCGTAAAAATTGTACCAAGTGTGTTCTATAATTTATTGATTAAAGTCTTAAAGAGTATAATATCATGAGATTGGCAGATAACGATGCTGGTTATAGCAGCGTTCGGCCAGTAAAAGGGCAATATCCCAATTTACTTGCCTAACGACGAGCTTGTTTGTCCCATGAAGCTAAAAAATATTCTGTTAGCATAGATCTTAAGTCGATAGTGTGTACCTTAAGCACAATAAACCCATGAACTTAAAGTTTTATGGACAGATATGACGTTTCAGTTTCTAACTTTGTCACTGATAACAGCAAGCAAAGCGCAAACACAATATTGACTTAGCTCACTTCAAAATAAATTTTATTTTCTTACATGCAACCGCATCCGGCAACGTACACCCAATATGGAGTAACTCGTCACAATGGCATTTAAGTACACCACTTGGGAATGTATAATGTTTGTCTTGAATAAGGCTATTATGTTTACTTCTTTCAATTATCAAGTTAAGTAGTAATTATGTTTATACCTATTGGGATGATGTAGAAATAATATGACTTCGGTAATGCGCCATGTGATTTTTTCATCAGTGAAGCAGACTGATTATCTCGCTGAATAGCATCATGGATATAATGAATTCCTCGTCTGCTAGCTCTGATGATCCATTCGATATGCATTGTCATACGGTGTATAAGCCTGTTTGTAAGGATGATGCTTCTGTAATTGCAATGATGTTTTATTTACTAAAGAACCCTATATGTTATTACATTACGTGACACAATTGTGCTTAAACAGTAACATCATCAATTTTCTACAAGAATCAACTGGCATATTTTCCTCTTTATTTTTGCCATTATACTCAACTGAAACTTAAAGCTAGAATTCATGGTATTATACTCCATGTCGTCAGAGATATGCGGAATTAGAACATCCTAGGGCGCAATTAAATCTCTTGTCTTACATCGCATTTTCTTTCTAGTCCTCTCCGCGGACAGTGGGATATATCTTGGATTTCGGTTGAGCAAACCTGTACAAATACGATAAAAAGGCGATCATTTCTTTCCAAGAACCTGACGTATACATACGAAAGAAAACGCTGACCAAATAAGACAGTAAAACATTTTATCCTGGCCGTACATGTATAATTTTTTTACTTCTCTGCTGCTCAGTTTCTTTTGACGTACGCTAGTTTTGCATCGTCAGACATGCATCAGGTCTCAACAGTTGAACTTAAACCTTGTTACGAATGATTGGCATTTGCTTCCGTACGCAATTTCAACAATGTCGTTTGATTTCTGTCAAGTCCATGTCAAATCAATTGGATATTATGTTGAAATTGATTGGCTAATCCGAATCAATTTCAAAATAAGTGGCTTATAGAGGAACGCATTTAAACACACCAGACGCATTATCATTTTCTAGAGTCAGCTATATTAGGTTCAATCAAACCATGATTCGATATTCATCGTGAACGTCTAAAATGATTTAATCGTTATTGTTTGGGCTTTTTCTACCAAGAGGTTATACAAATGGGTGTTAGAATATCAAGTACAGTTCGTTTTTTTTAATAGAGCAGATCTGTGGGCTTGTCCATCAAGAAGAAAGGAAATGTCGTGTTCATACCATTGTTAATTAGTATGATCCGATGTAAAAATTTAAAGTATATAACAATAGCAAATTTTACAGACGACCGAACTTGCCTTTTTTATGAGTCATCATTGTCAAACTCTGTAATGCAACTATCCATGAGCATTCTCTTTTTGTTTCAACTATCCACTACACGAAAGCAGACCGTACATTATAACTTCAAGTAAAGAAGATCAAATATTTAAAACGTGTAAGCGAGAATATAGATGACATGGAACCGAGAGTTCTACGGGTGCTACAGCACCCAAACTTTTTTGTAGATTGGTGCACCTCCTAACATTATCTTTTGGTGTCATTGTATTCTTGTCACATTCATTGTAACTTAAGACATCCATCTTTTGGAGCCTTTTTTTTATTCAGAGATGTAAAGTGTGATGTCATTTTCCTGCATAAATCTGGCAATCTAGCTCTCAACACTCGTGATCTTCGTCAGATTTGTCTGAAAGACATGACGCTTGCTTGGCACATAGAGTAATCCAATATATTTACTTGAGGTTTTATTTGCTTGCAAAACACAGTATTTTGAAAGTGGACGTGTGTAACATTGCAAACAGAATCAATTGAAAATACCATTAAAATTGAATGTTCTTGTAGTGTTCAAATACTGGTGACTCAATTTACGAATGTCTGCACTAATTCGATTACGTACTCAAAAAATGTAAGTCGCTTAATTCTTCAGTTGCCACATTTTTAAAGTAAACTTCAGGTTAAAAATTCACTTTTTTATGCAATTCGAGGTTTTGCACAATAGGTACACTTCTTTCATGCATAGGAAGTATAAATCTTTGGTCCTATGAAAAGGGTATTATAAAGACAGACTATATTAGAAGGGAAAAGTAAATCCCTACTCATTGTATTCGGTGCATTTATCGATCTGTTCAATTTGGCAAACGAAGCACCCCAAGGGTTAATGGACTGAAAAATATATTGCAGGGTTCAGGTAGTATTTTTTTCTTGTGGTACGCTAGACATTGCAATTAACTCTAACGTATACAAGAAGAAAGGGGACACTTTATTCACTTAAGTGCAATATCCAAAATGTAAATTGCATATTTCGGAATCATTGTCCTAGAATTTTCTCTGAAATCCTTCCCCAATTAATTATGGACTTTGATGGTTTTTGAAAAGCAAAGAGGGTTCCACTCAAAACGATAGACTCCCTTATCTTTGGCGTCGGTCGTTAATACAGTGACATGTTGAGTTGTGTTCTTTTTATTTTCTGATCATGGGATTAAAGCAAATAGTGTGTTTCATGTTGGTTCCACTGCAATATATGAAGTGTAAACATCTGCAGAAGACTTATATCCACACTCATTGAAGCAGATATTTTTTACTTTCATTTTATTTTATTTCTTCTCTCTCTCTCACTTTCTCTTCCTCTCTTTCGGTCCTTCTTCTTTATCAAATTTATGTACCCAATAATTTATCTATATATTTTGGATTTTTTACATTTTTTAAATTTTTTGAATTTTTAAATTGACTCAAAAATATATGAAAGGGTGGTTTCCAGCATATTATTTATAAACAAACGCTTTTCCTGTGATTGAACAACACTCGCAATTTTAATCATTTACCAGTAGAAAGTAGTGAATAAAATCGTAATGTGTAACATTATTTCAAAATTAGAAAACACTTTTTGTGTTTTCTTACATATAAGCAGAGACATTAAATGCCAATGACAAGATTGGAAACGCTTGAAAATGCCTTAAAGATTGTGTCAGGGATGTGCAAGTCCATTACTTCCCTTCATTATCAATACCAAATGGTAGTTTAGTACTTACAAATGGTGTGTTGAAAGTTTGAGATCCATACGTCATGAATTTGTTGTTTTATGAGAAAAACTAATAACGACATGTTACCAGAATGTTGTTCTTTCCGTGAGTTTCAATTTTGCTCAAACTGCGAATCGCGGTTATGTGTATCGTGGCAAGACCAGCGGAGCGCACTGATTGGTTAAACGGCTAACCTCCGCACGACCTTTGGCTAAGCGGCTGATGGGACAATTTTGGAACGGCACGTGCACGTTTGACGTCGCGGATTTTTTGAAATTGCTTCTGAGTAATTTGAAAAAGGATGAAGTTTAACCGTCCAGATTTTCACCAAAACTCAATATTTTACCCCAAGTCTCTATGAGAGGTGTTTATTTATATTAATCTTCACATTGGATATGATTTCAGCTGATTTCATTCATTTAGGTGTTTTTTGACGTGCAAATGAATGACACAATCTTTAAGAAGCACATGAGTTCGGACAAAGGAGAATCAAGCATGAACATACCATCAGAGAATTACTGCCCCGATAGATTTGATCCCATGGAAATCTGTAAGCCAAATTTGCCTGTCACAACGGATACTGATGTTATTTACCTTTAAATATATCAAGTTTCATTTTCTTAACTATTTATTTGGGATCTCAAATGTGCACTGTAATCGAAACGGGGGAAATTACCACTTTTGCCCTGAACAAGTAAGGAGGGCAGTAATGACCAATTCATGATTTCAACGAATGAAAATGTTGACATACAGTAGAGTACTTTTGGATTATTATTGTATTGCCACCTACAGAAAAAATCCTCTCTCGATTTAATGCGCTGTTTATGGCTTTCTAAGAACGGTAATGCCCTGGTCATGATTTATTTACCAGCGTATTGTGCTAAATCACTACGGTGGTCTTCCGCTAAGTATAGCAGGAATAACCGACTAACTGTAAATCTTTTAGTCCCATGCGTAGTTATTTATGTTTGTCTGTTAGGCTTGATTAGTGACAAGAAACTCTGCGATTGTCAATAATTAAAGAGGATGTGGTGACGGCGGAAACCCAGTGAGCGCGGTAAAAATCAGAAAATAGCTGAAATTGATGAAGTGAAAAAGAGCAATTTCGACCGAGTCATTTGTGCGAGAAAAGCAGTGGCCATATTATTGCCGCTACGCTTGACTTGTATCCACGAAAATGGCGCTGGTTTTAGAACCGATGACTTTTTGTAATTGACAAACTACGTACGTTGACATAAATCATTCTGAGGCTTGGGAGGTGTTTTATTGTAGTGACGCTCATTTTGTCTTTGACGAATAATACCTTTTTTTTCTTGTCTGATATACATGTACTGTTAGTGGTTGCAGTATATATTTCCTTGAATTTAATAGACAATTTTGTTTAGGGCCTATTCTTCTGAAGACGCACTAGTTTGCACTTTTTCCTCGTTATGTTCTAACTTAACCCTTTGGGGTCGCTGCTATATGGCAATGTTGTTAAATTATGAGATGACGCGAAATGTAAATTTATAAACTTACATTTACTTGTATAAAAAGTCTATACACTATATCAACTTTCTTCATTTATATTTCTTAAAATAAGCTTTAGCATTTATCGGAAGTTTGACTGCACAGTTGATAATATTTTCTGGACTTGTGTGGAATTCCGTCGTCTTTTGGTTTTACTAATTTTGATTTTTACACTACTGTTACACAAATTTCATTAAACTGCCTTCCCATGTGCGGGTCTACGTATAAACTGTAACATGCTTGTACCATACAGATAATTGCAGGATATTACAAATATGAAATTCAAACAAAACGTAATTGTATGTATCCTTCTTTCGCTAGAACCAATCTGAGCTGAAACGTTAGGCTCTGAAAATCAATGACGATCATATTACGGTCATGATCAATATAATGCTCTACTTAGTGTCTGCAATCATTCGAGAAGTTAGAGTGGTGGTTATTGGTTTCAACGCGTGGCTGTCGCATCATCTCTCTACCCCACCCCCATCCCCACCCCTCTCTCTGTACAAAGTCATTGACATACATGTATAATGGTCGTGACTTTATGCCGAGTCTGGCGCATTTAAGTGCACCTGTATGCTCGCATTTTCGCGCCGTGAATTAAATGCTCATGTTAGGTATTTATAGATTCCACACACCTGTATTTTTCGTCCATTTTTAACTAAAACGGTATTTCTTTTTCTCCCTTCTTGTAAAAAAAAAAGAGCAAGCAGAAGATCCGTACAGAGGCGTAGCTGAATCCATTAATGCGCTTTTCAATGTCCATTGCCAGGGAGAAATGAGACGCGGATTTCTGGTCGATTTTCAATGGTTTTAAACTGACATCCGTACTACATTTGCACAGTCGTATCTACCAATTCCTCATAATTCTGCATTTCCGCAGCATGTTTCCTTAATCCTTTCAGTACCAAAATCAAAAGATCTTACGTACATGCTATTGAGTTAACGCACAGTGGTAATGAGGGGGTCACGATCGGGGGGGGGGACTCAGATTTGGGTCCGACGGGGGGTGTGCCGCTGAAGTTGAAAAACCTGATCCATCTTTAAGGGTCATTTTGGCGGAAAACGGTACCAATTATTAAAGTTTTTTTATTAAGAAAAATGACCTTTTTGTGCACTTTAGCGACGAAATAAGCAAAAAATATCTCGTATAAACGGTAAAATCAAAATCATGACCGATGTTTAAGGATTTTTTCCCCCAAAACCATACCCTATGTTTAAGGATTTTTTGCGAAAAAGTCACCTATTAGAGCGGTACATTCCCGTATTCCTTACTGGGCAAGTAAACCCGGGGGAGGGGAGGGGGTCACGAAAAAAAATCAAGATTAGTCAGCATGAGCTAATTCGTAGTTTTTGACATCAGATGTATAATTTCTAAGTATATGAACTCAGTTCATCGGTTATTTTCATATCAATTATTTTTTTAGTATTCGATTCTTTCTTCTTTTTTGAAGGGTTTTTTCAGGGTCTTTTCCGTATTCTACTCGTGTATTTTACTCATCACCTTCTTTTTATAAAACCTCCTTTTTATCATTCGGCTACGTACTTTTATTTCTTTTCTCTTCCGTTATACCTTGTTTCGTAGTACTTTTTCACTGTTTCTTCCTTCTTTGCCTTATCATAAAAGTCACAACTCTCCGCACACGTTATTGTTTTTAATTATTGAGAAGCCATTTCAAAAGAAAAGAGAATATCCCGAATTTCCATCATACGATCATAGTTGAATGTTATTCAATGTAGTCAGTGTTACTCAAAATCCGCTCATATTCATAATATAAAGATTAAAATTCACCAGTAATATACTAAAACAAAATCACACGTTACTTAAATTGCCTTCTTTATCAACATTTACTGTTCATTTTGTTTTTTTATTTTTAGAATTTTGCAACTTTGTAGTTATTTTGTTCCAACATAATGATTTCTCTGCAACTAAACGAAACAAGGTATGACACAAATTTTACCTTGTTCCAATACATCACGCTGAACAAGAGGTCTACTTCCAAGTGTAACACACTGACTGTGAATGATTACTATTGGAATAAATGATTGTACATCCACTCATGTCACCGTAGATCGATGGATATTGATGTCCGATGATGCCGCTCAATTCGCTCTGAACGGGGATAATGTTTAAGCTAAGTGCGCAGATAAGTGGCCAGGTGTAGGCTTACAAGAGCCATGAAATTTGCTCCACTTCTCTAGTTTAAGCCTGACACGTAGCTGACGCGCGCATATATGCCTGGCTGCACATAAATAGATCGTCAAGATAGACAATTAAAACGGTAATCACTACATTGCTATCAGTTATACAGTGATAAATGTCGGTACGAAAGGGTACCCTTGGAATAGCGTTGGAGATATTCCAAGTGGAACATCACATCGTAGACTAGAACGTCGGTATAGAACAGAAGGGCGTTAACGCAGAACCTGTTGAGAACCAAAAGGGCACTATTACTGCACAAAGTTAATGGCGTTAACGCTCTTCTGTTTGTCAATGTATTTTGCGTTAACGTCCTTCTGTTTCTATACCGACGAGAAAGATCTTAACTCAGTTTTACCTTTCTGCCAAAAAGTCATTAATGGTATAGTTTTTGAATATAGCATAAAGGCCTTTCTAAATAAATGTGAGACAAAGTTAGTACTTTACATACCACACACATGATATCACATTCAAAGTCTATAGAGTTTGGTTTCATTGTTTCTCAAAGAGTTCGATTCGTTTTGAGTTAATTCCGATGATATACCTTGGTGAGAGTCTGGTGAGAGTCAAATGATACACCTAAAGTCCTTTAGGGTTTAAATCTTTTAGCATTTTACCTGTTGGAGACGAGACACGAGACATCTCATCGTAAGGTCTATGGGAAATACGTGTTAAAGCAAAATAAACCAACAAGAAAAAAATATGAATCCAACCCCTGAGAGTATAGGCATAGCCGAACTAGTTTCCAACTCACGATGCCGAAAACTTCCATCAGATTACAGCACTGGTATTTACCATGCGATATTCTTTTGTTTATTACAGTTCATTGAATGAAAGGAAGGTGTTGAGGCAAAGCCAGAGTAAATCTCACGACAGGTGTTCGTCTCGTTTTCTTCCCAAACAATAAGGCAATTGTAATCCCATGCTTGACATGGTTCGTCTTCATTCCCCAGATACCTATGTCGTCCGTTTCGTTGCCGTTGCGTCACACAGTTATTAACCCGTTGGAGACTAAGTACGAGACATCTCGGGCTGGCGCTTATATAGAATTTGCGTTACATTGAAATAAAATCGTATCCATTGGGTTAAAGGCATCGCGATGCAAATTAACATTCCGATCGTAAAGTCGGGTCGTCATCGTACAGAACTCAAATTGTAGAGTTTTTAAAATGCCATGGTAATAATGCCGAATTTGACAGTTTTAATCACGAGGCTTGTCTTCGAAATTCGGACAAGGTGTTAAATGCATGCCTCCTTATGCGCATATCTGTCCTAATTCCATTGAAGTTGGCCCACATTCACCACAACAACCGCACCGCACCTTCGCCCGGCAATCGATGCCGTTAGTTGTACCTGGAATTTGGCCGATCTAATTTGCGAGTATCAAAGAATTGCAGTTTTTTGCCAGAAGTAAGCGGTAAAGTGGACTCGCTAGTCTTTGCTTACGTGAAAAGATTGTGATACGTATAGCTTGATCGATTGGCTGTGCGTTTGATTCTATGTAACTGCTTTTACTGCTTCCTCTTAGTGGTCATAATGAATTGGTAACAAGTCGTCGAGCAGCTGGCAGAAGGGCGTTAGCATGCGCTCTTGGCAGGAAGGCGTAGAGTTGAAATTTCCTGTAATTTGATAACCATCGGCCAATTTGTTATTTGTACTTAAAGACCGGCAGAAGATCCTAAAAAGAACAAAATATTTTGATTTTGTGTGAAAGAAGCCAATGGTTTTCAAGTTACAGGCAATTCACTGTTCACACCCTTCTGCTTAGAGCACATTCTAACACCGTAAGCCAGCGACACGATGAAGTGTTTCCACATCTACCGCCGATAAGATTATGATTGTTCTGAAAATATCTCTGTAACTCCTGAAGTACCTTCATCAATACGTTTAAGATTCTGGTGAAAAGAAGATCTTGTGAAAAAGGGACTAATCTGAGAGGCATATTCCGCTATGGAGGGTTTGATGTACGGTACTGGAATTACATACATTATAGATATGTATTAACTTCAATCCAGAAAAAAAATGGTCACACGTTTGACAGTTCGTAAGACTCAGGAGAATCAGGTTTTACTGATAGTTTTATAGCATGTTGCTGTACCTATAAATACACACATGGCTTCGGATAATTTTACGGTGCACCGAGAATTGACTACAACAGTTTTTTCTATGCCTAGCCATTTCTTTGTCATAACCTGTCTTTTGTAGAAAATCTAAATTAGAAGACCATTCCATCAATAATACATGTGCTCAGCAGATCAATATTAGAGAAATAAAAAAAAATAATAATTCTGTGTATTTATCTGTCTATGCACATCGCTTTCTTTCGACATTATGTTGTAATGAAAAAATATCACTATCCTCCTGAATGCATTAGAATATACTCTTGCTGCATCCATTTTACGAAATGAACACATACTATGTAGTCTTCACTTAAATTCATATTCGATAATTCAGTCACGCGACAATTTACTTTAATCCGCCTGATAGAATTATGAGTCTTATACACTCCTTTCAATCCGGTGTCTCCTAATGATGAATTCAGTTGTCTGCAGTTGCTATGGCAACCGTCAGGCTCAATGTGATTGGCCCAGATCTCGTTCCGCCACAAACTGTCAGGAGGCTTCCAAAGTTGCTTCATCGGATCGATGATATTTTGACCTAATCCGAGGATCCGTCAGCTCAATGGGGAGATCCTAATATAAACACTACAAGGTAGCCTGCCTTTCTGACTATGACGTACCCCGACTAGAAAGGGTTAGAGCTGCACCCGATAGTATACTACTTCATAAATTGGAGCTCAGCTCTATGAATATTAATCATATTAGCCTTCGGGCATCGCACGGGCGTATCTCTGATACGAGACGCTGTTGACGCCCACCTGATTTTCACTTAACACCTCCCCTAAGACCGCTGAGATGGATCATTGTCTGTGTCTGACGCTGCGCTATCTTCTCCCCCCCCCCCCCCACACCTCCCTAGCAGATGAATAGGTTACAGGGCGGAGATTGCTACACATGCACATGCAAAGACATCACAAAACACACACACACAACAACACACACACACACACACACAAACTCAAACACGCACAAACACAAACATACACATACATGCATACGTATATACTAACATACATACATAGACACACACAAACACATAATCAAACATTCGCATGATGCACACATACTCTCTATTCTACCCAACAAGCAATTTGTGACCATAATAGATTTTGACCAAGTTCCAAAAAAAAGTGTGCGCATTGTTATTTTGATAACATGAAATTGATAAAACTTTAATATAGATAAAATACACTAATTCAAACAATATTTTTGTTTGTTACTTCAGCAATCCACACATACAGAACCATGTTATGCTTTGAATGAATATTCAAATATGCTAAAAATAGAGTAAAGATGTTATTATAATTTTCCCACAGAGTGCAAAACTATAAGATTAATAGAGGTCCAGTTACCGAGGTAGGGTTAGGGCTGCCGCTGGGTATCCGTTCAGAGTCCGATTAGGGTTGAGGTTAGGATAAGCATCGGAGCGAATAACATGGAAGCGCATAGAGAAGACACATCAGCAACGTATGTGAAACAGGCTACCTGTCGAAGTGATCATTATTTCACAACCAAAAGTGCAATGGGAAGCACACATTTCAAAATCGGAGAAATAAAGATAGGTGAAGGAAACCACAGATTTGTTGACTTTAAAGGAAAGTCTTCCGGTATCCGAATTGTTTTCTCCTAATTGGGATAATTTCAATAAGATGTTAATTAGTACACTGCGAGGGATTGATAGCATGATTGGTAAATTATGCTCCATTTTCCAGTAATGCGGGTAATAAGCATAATTTCCACGACCCCTTTTAAATCATAACGTACTAGTTTACAAGAGCTCTGTTGTTAGTGCTATTGGTAGTGCGTAGGTACGGAATTATTTGCAATCAGCAAATCTCGCACATCATGATAACATCATAAGGGGAGCGTATATGCCTTAATGGTTCATGAAAGATGAGAAACATGATATAGACATACAGGGGACTTCCAAATTGCCATGTCTGGTTGGTTATGTAATATAATAGGCCATCATTACGTTTTCCTTGAGGCATTACTTAACAGTGTTTCTAGTTGAAAAAGCTTAAGTGCTTGGGCTTGTCTGCCATCTGAGTCTTTGATATGATGTAATAAAGAAGGCCAGAGAAATACACTTCGTAAGAGTTGTTTGAGTCCTTTAAATAGCACAAATATTTGTGTGACCGGTTTTACCCTTCTTGCTTTCCCCTTGATCTGCAGTGTAACAATAAGCCATTGATTATAGCTTTAAAATCACATTACCATTCTGAACAATTTTCCTGATGCCTGGCGTAATAATGTCATACTTAATGAAAGATTGATCGAAAAAAATCACAGATCGATCAAAACTATAAACTGACTGTAGGTAATCAACGAGACGTTATCACGTACGCTTTAGGCCAACTGCAGGTGTGCAGTTCGCAAAGCATTAGTAGACGGTAGACGGTAGAAGTCTATTCACAAAGTACAACTGGAGGGAGAGAATCATTCCATACCAAAACTATGAACTTACTTTAATGTTCTCAACATGCTCTCTCACGCACAAACATCACGCTTTCATTTTTCACGAAATGAAAGTTGATGCCCGGGTGTTCTTTTGATGAATTTCAGATTCGCTCTGTCCTGACTAGTTTCCCACATTGTAACGTGCTCATTTCTGGAGATTTCGACCTGATGTGTGATCGTTGCTCACTCTCAGTATATTCATATAGGAATAGAATATAAGCACAGCAAAACGCTGAACCTTAACAGGCTTGCCACGTTTGATGAGAATATTTAATGCACATCAATCTGAGGATTGTTGAACACATGAACTATCACAATTGGAGGTTTACTTGACCAATTTAAATCTAACTAGATTATGAAGCCAGCGTAAGGAATTGCCCTGCAAGTGGAATTTAATTTTTCTAGCTTTTCTAACTTTTTTTGCGTTTAATAGGAGTTAGGGGTTCTATTTACTGCATACTGAGTACACACACACACACACACACACACACACACACACACACACACACACACACACACACACGAGAGAGGGGAGAGACAGACAGACAGACGGACAGACAAACACAGTCTCATAACATAATGTTACTCACTTTATGAGAATATGAGAATATTAGTGTCTGACGTTTGGTTGTAGGGTTTTCGTATCAAGACAAGTTATTGCTTTATTACAGTATGATATGTATGTTAAAGCATTTTACAAAGTTTAAGAAAATCTATGAACTATCAAAACTAATAGTGATATTTTGAAATGGTAATAGAACACAAAAGTACGAATTTTACATCCCTGGTGTGTGTGTGTGTGTGTGTGTGTGTGTGTGTGTGTGTGTGTGTGTGTGTGTGTGTGTGTGTGTGTGTGTGTGTGTGTGTGTGTGTGTGTGTGTGTGTGTGTGTGTGTGTGTGTGTGTGTGTGTGTGTGTGTGTGTGTGTGTGTGTGTGTGTGTGTGTGTGTGTGTGTGTGTCTGTGTGTGTGTGTGTGTGTCGTCTGTGTGTGTGTCGTGTGTGTATGTGTGTGTCTGTGTGTGTGTGTGTGTGTGTGTGTGTCTGTGTGTGTGTGTGTGTGTGTGTGTGTGTGTGTGTGTGTGCGCGCGCGTCTGTGTCTGTGTGTGTGCGTCTGTGTCTGTGTGTGTCTGTCTGTGTATGTATTTGTATCTATATCTGTATCTGTATCTCTGTGTGTTCGTGTGTGCAATATGGCTGTGAAATGTCATGAACCCATTTTCCGATTGAGTTTTAGTATCATGTGCCTTTGTCGAACCAAGGAAATTCAAGCACATTGAATAACAACGATCAATAATGGATGCAAACACCTGCTATAGGTTTGAAAAGATGTACAATACAAGTCTTCATATATATATGAGAAAATTATGAAAATCCGTAGTGCAGTTGTAATAGATAAATAAATACAAAGAAGACGAAAAATAAGAAGCCAGATATGTACTAGCAAATATACTTCACAAGCGCTTTCATTTAATTTCTTCAGGTGAAGTGATACATTACTGGCAATTGCCAGTTTACATATAGCTTAGTACATATACAAGTATAATAAAATTCAATACATCAGTGAATAACAAAACAATTAACATGTCAACAAATGATTACTGTGCACGATAAGATCCAGATACTTCGAAAAGAAAACCACTCGAGAGAAAAAAGTGTAAATTGCTTTCTTATTACCACCAAATCAAGGTCGGAATGGTTAGTGTTTAGT
>JZLH01S0504172.1:56065-71182 GCA_001188425.1 Eucidaris tribuloides
AATTTCAGCTCTTGTTAATGGAAGCACACGCTCATAATACCACTCCATCTCATATTGAAACTCTTCTTCTTTTTAAATTAAAGGGACATCTAAAGTGATTGTATACACATTAAGGAGAGTATGGACTAATACGTAACAGTATCGCACATCATAATTTCTCGGGAAAGGTCAACTAACTTCGGAAATGACAAAAGGAAAAACTCGTTTTTCAATTATTTTCGCATGTATCGTATTTCCTTCTTATCCTTCTTCTTCTTCTCCTCCTTCTTTCTTCTCCTCCTCTTTCACCACTTTATTTTTCTTCTGTACATCCATTCTCCTAACGTTGTGTTCACTCCCTTTATTGGATACTCAGAATATTATTTTCTTGTTATCATTTCAAAATGAAATTTGTCAAAAACTAATTCTCTACTTTGAATCTTTGGCATTTTTGTCATCGATCATAACTTTGTTTACCTGAATCGCAGTCAATATTTAAAAAAAAAAATTATGTGGAAGACTTAAATTAGTGATGCTTGAAGTGATCAGTGCTCTATACAGCGCACTTGATAATAATCATTTTGATTATAAATTTCAAGTGCTTTATTTGACAGTATTAACAGACAATGCTTCTGCAAAATAAATATAGCTAATTATCGATATTTCCTGTGTAGATGTAATAATAATTATATATCAGTGCAAGAATTAATGCGTTACACTGCTGTCAAGAATCTATTAGATATGAAGGGTTTTGTGGTGATGTAAATGATAAAAATGAATAGCTAACTAGTATTCGTACATCGGGTTTTAATGTATTTCACGCAGGGAAGCCATAACGGACAATCGACTCAATCATAATTCTTATGCTTCGTGCGTCGGGACGTACTCAGAACAGAAATGTAATAATAAGAAGGATGAATTGGAGTTAAAATTATTGTTTTTCTCATCCAATGTTGTGCATTCTCCTTCATTTTCGCTTGGAGAAATACTATTTATTTTATTTATCAACTCCTGATTGATAGCGATGGAATTCTTGGCACCTTTTTGCCCACGGTTTGTACGTGAATAGAAAATAATCCAATGGGAGAATGATAATAGATTATTTATGTTTCTGGTAGGTAGTACTGATACTCTAATTGTCATGGGAAAGTCTGCCGGTTAAAAAAGATCAGGGCAGAGGGGTGGACGGAAAACTTACCCCTGTGACACTACGGTGTCCTCAGTGTGACAGCAAAGTGTAGAGCATCGTTGGGAGAGATCATATACCCATATCTCATCCATTATTTGATACATAAGAGCCTCCTTAGCTGTCGGGGAGGCGCCGCGACATCTCATTTATTCTCTTTTATTTTCGCCCTGTCTAATATTTTTTTCCTATCCCAATTCCAAAAACTGACAACAATAACTCGTAGCACTTGTTCTAAATTAGGACTTCTTTATAGTTAATGACACTTTTTGGATGTAAAATACCTGACTTGATAACATATTTCATAGCTGACTGACAGGTCCCACTGGTATAATAATTTATAAATAATGGCGTGTTGAAGAAATTGAAATAGTTATGAAGGCATTTCTTTAAGAGTATCAGTCTAGGAATATTACTGGTGTAGATATAGCATCCGAGAGGGCGGATGTCCCTATGATTATTCACGCCAAATAATCTTTAACTCAGGGGAGGGTGATTAATGATGTATCCTTGACATTTGAAGATGAAAATTGCTCACCCGTGAGCAGCCGTAGGCTCCGCTGTTAATCCCAATTAGGTCAATAGCTATACGCCCCGCGATGCAACAGTTAACTCATTATTTATTTTGCGCGATGTTTTCAACTGTTTATATCGCATTGTTTCCTTAATTTTATTCAGCGCAAAGTCATTTCCTATCACTGATAGCATTTTTAATGGCACGTTGACAATAGGATTGTTCCAGTATGTCCATATTAATGTGTTTTCTGCTTTTATCTATAGATACCTTGTGGATGACATTTATAAATTAGGTTTATCACGAAATTTCTATCTTCCTTAGATGTTAAAGCATTCGAAGCGGTTATATTCATATTTATCTCCTTGTCTACAGAATAATTTACTGTTTTCTATTTCATCTTTTGTAGCATCAATTGAGTGCGTGTTTGCACTTACACGTACGTTCAACTCTTTGCTTGCCCTCATTAGTAAATTTGGTCACAACTGCAAAAGATAAATGGTAATTATTATTCAAAGTCATTTACATTGACTCAATCGCTCAAAATAATGTTGTACTGCTTGTGCAGTTTATGTGGAATAGACAACGTAAAGGTTGCTTGCATTGATAAAAAAAATAAACAGGTTTGGAACAGTACTCAATTAATCACTACATGGTAAGTACATTGCTTAAAGTTTCGGCCGTGAAAAGTTTTCAGTCTCCAATTGTTATTCATTTAATTAATTTAATTCATTTTTATATGTACAGCCAGTGACAGCATAACTGTCTAAGTTTTTGCGTTCCAGATGTTAATTTGTGCACACAAACATTATCATGTAGTTCGAATATAACAATGGAATTGTTTTAAATCTTGCCTCCACTATGTTTGTGTCCTTAATAATCAGACCTATTTTACCTGATAGCAAATACGTTACCTTTATATTTGATGAGCTCTTCCGGAATTCCATACCCATCATCAACTATCATTCCATACATGTATTACAGAAACTGTGTGCAAATACGACGATTGGATTGTTCCAGTATATCCATATTAATGTGTTTTTTCTTGCATCTTTTGATTCTTGGTTAGTGACATTTATAAATTAGGTTTTTGACAAAATTTCTTTCTTCTTTAGATGTTGAAGCATTTGGAGCGGTTATTTCCACAGTTATCTCTTTGCCTACAAATTTACTGCTTTTATTTCATCTTTTATAGCATTAATTGAGTGCCTGTTTTCACGAACACGAACGTTCAACTCTTTACTTTCAAGCATTTGCCAATTTTGTCACAACTGCACATAAAATTTTTAAAAATTACTTAAAGTGACTTACACTGCCTCAATTGTGATACATGTGGAATAAATTTCAGTGTCGTCTAGGCAAAGTAAAGGCTGCATGCATTGATACAAAAAATAAGCACAAATAACAGGTTTGGATCAGTCTTCAATTAAGCACTCTTTTGTTTCCCAGGGTGTTTATTCCATCCAAACACTATCATGTATCAGATGTAAAACTGAAATTGTTTTAAATCTTGTCTCCACAATTTTAACGAGTGTCTTTTATAATTAGACCTATTTTACCTGCTGACAAATACATGTACGTTACCGTTTATATTTGATTAGCTCCTCCCAATTTCCAAACGCACTTTTACATCACCTATCATTCCTTTCAAATTCCATGTATTACAGCAGCTTTGTGCAAACACGACGAGGCATTTTTTTTTTATCAAGTGAGATTTCTTACCAGTATTGAAAAGTATCTTGGCTGTACGACGTTTGACATTCAGACCAAAATTGGTATTGCTGATTCAAGAAAAGACGTACCCTATTGTATTCACTGTAATTATTATTTAAGAACAAGGATTAACGACACTACGTTGCATTGATAGACTTGTTACATGCAGCAACGGAATCATATCCAAAATTACGTTAAAATCAATAACATATCTGGACAAATCATTTCACGTAATAACAACGAGATGGGGATGAGAGACACATTAGCTTTTTATGAAAACATTGATTGCTAGACAATAATGAAACGAATTGATAATTTATACTCATCATGCTCTTTCCGAGTACCATTGTATGTTGATTTTGTTTTTCCTTTAACCTTTACTAAGACCTCAGATAAGAATTCAAGTGACAAGGCTTTTTATGCATATTGGCTTTGTTATTGTTTTATCAACAGAAATCAAAATTCCCTAGTATTTATTACGTTTGATGGAAGTTTGGAACCTAACAAAAATTATAGTAAATAATGTGTCACTGATAGATTTTCTACTCTGTTTGATATGTTAGCTAGATATTAGGTTAATATACAAAGGTCAAAATTAACTAGTTATCATTTAGTTGCATTATTCTTTTACAATAACGATAATGTTAATATTTACAGTGACAATAATATTAGTGATTATAAGAACAATAGTAATAAAAAGACGAAAGAAGAAGAAGAGGAGAATAGATAGTTGTAGTAGTAGTAGTAGTAGCAGTAGTAGTAGTAGTAGTAGTAGTAGTAGTAGTAGTAGTAGTAGAGTAGTAGGAAAAGGAGGAGGAGGAGGAGTTATACCGAAGTATTTGTAGTAGTATGAGTAGTAGTAGTAGTAGTAGTAGTAGTATACAGAAATATCATCATTATAATCATCATCACCATTATTCTAATTATAGTGGTATCATTAGTGCCATAATTATTGACGTTGTTGTTGTTGTTGTTTGGATAAGCCAGAGTTTTCCTTCCTTCACATTTGTGATTTGATATTTCAAGTTATTTCAGTTTATAACGTTACTATCCCGGATTAATGATTTGTTCTCACGTGACTTCTTCTGTCAATCTAATATTGACGCGATATATTTTGACGCGCAGTTTTTAGATCCACGTCATTTTCATTGTACGATTTTGACGTCATCGCGGTGGTTTAACACATTACCTCCTTGGCTGTGTAGAGTGCGTTTCTGATTGGTTGATGACAACATCCGGGACACGCCCCTTTCATCTTTACGTCACAACTAGCGATCGTTAACCGAATGAATTTCTCCGCTAATCATCGGGTGTACAAGTCGAGGCCTTTTCGTCTCAGAACATCTCTCTGCCCTCACCGTAGTTCTAGTTCACTGCTATCAACGTAGAAGCGCGCTTCATTTAAGTTCGTTGATTCCTTCTGAAGTCGTTGCGCCAGTATTTGATTAAGACTTTGGGGATATTGACTTTTCTTTAAAAATATACCGAATTGCTATCGTTCGTTTGTCGGACAGGAGAACCTTTTCGGTTGTATATCTAATTCTGATTATTCCAGTGTATTACCTGAAAAGTACGTGTGACTAGCGGTTTATTGCATTTAAGTACATACACGTAATTGATTATGCCATTGTTTTGTTTGTGTTTGTATTTATGATCCTTTTCTTTTCGTTTTCTTTTTGTCTTGGCTGTTTCCGCTACTGTTCATATTTAAGACTCAAATATGCTTGTTTTTTGTTTGTGTATAGTACAGCTCTTTTAAAAATCGTTCTAAATTGATTTACAAGTATCACACTGTTTTTGACATTACGTTGCTTTCACACTCCAGTCACGGTTGCATGATTAATATGACTCTTCACCCCATAAATATCAGTCACTGAAGCATTTTCTTCTACTTAATTTCCCTCTCGCAAATGCGGAATGTATGTTGTGATCATCCAGTGGTTTACTGAACTAACACTGCCACACAAGTATAACAGGTTGTTTTAAAAAAGTTACATCCGTCAATAGCTGTGGTTGTGAGTTGAATCGTGTGTATGATAAACGAATTTAGAGGTAAGCCCAAAACCTCGTTCAAACTGTTACTTAGTGGAAATTGAATATTTCGTTATATAGTCGAGGTCCGTCTTACAGTAAAATTCTTTTTTTCTTTCTGTACAGGTACGCGAAAAGAAGAACGGAGAACGCCAGCTGGACGGTAGCCAGGACAGAGAAAAAAACAATCCACCACAAACAATAAACACATCCCAAACAGACTGAACCATGAGGTCGATCTATCAAGCAATCGCAGCATGCCTGTTAGTAATTGTGTGTGTAGCCTGGTCATGTAGCGCCTACGATCTGAATGAAGCCGAGATGGTCAGGAGAGAGGCGGAGGATGTGTTAGATGGACTTACAAATGAAGAAGTTTATTACTTGCTTTCGAATGTAGCACGCGGTAAGTGCATGTAGTTCTGAATGCAGACGATCACTACTTCAGACTAGGAGCGATCGTCCCTCATTAATCATCACATCTGTAACTGATTAGCTCATTCTTAAAGGCATCGTTTAACAATGTTCTCGTTTAAAACAATAAAAACCGGGATTCATGAATTCCCATGTTACTAGTGTCTCTAATTAGATCTCAAATTAAAGCCGTGACAAAATTGCGGTGCAAAACGATAATTATGTGCTATTTAAAAAGTGAAAACGTTTGACCAATCATTCCAGTTTTACCCCCATATGCTGCTGTCTTGCAGAATTTTCGTCTGCTGACAATAATTCCTTTACAGATTTTTATCTGTACATATATTACGGGTGACAGCTTAACTGTCTGACGTTTTGTGTTCTAGTGTGTTTATTTGTCCATTCAAACACTGTCAGATAGCAAAGTTTGATATTTTTTGGAAATGGGGCTTCTTCAACAATATAGTGTCTTTAAAGGCATCGTTTAACGGTGTTTCTCGTTTAAAATAACAAACCTGGGCTTCATGATTTCTCCATGTTACTAGTGTCTCTGGTATAATGTCTAAAGAAGCCCTGACAAAATCGTAGTTCAAGGCAATTATAATTGTTTTGTAAAAGTGAAAAAAATCACTGAGCAACCGGTCCAGCTTTACCCCATAGATTACTGTGTGATAGATTTGGTCGCCCCATGACGTTGATTTAGGTGTCAATATTTATTCGTACATTATGCTAGTAAAAGAACCGCTGTCTATAGGTTTTTTGTTTGTTTTATGTTTCTGTAGAGTGTTATTATCTCCATTCAAATACTATTATTTAGTTCAGAAATGCAAGTTTGACACTTTACTTAATTTGAACCTCTGCAATGTTAAATAGTGTCTTATGATACTCTTCATTTGTGAACACACTACAACCACATTTAGCGTTGCGTATGCATTGGCATGATTATACAGCCTGTATTTCCCAGTCACAAACTATTTATCGTCAATGTCGGTGAAACGATTTTGATAAGTGAAAAGGCATAACGCACTAAACGAGTTGAACACAATGTATATTCCGGCTAGAACGTATAGAGAATTGGAAGGATTTTGTTTAATTGAAGAGAAGCAAGCAAGTAGGATTGAATTAATGCATGACCGTGATGGAAATTATGCCCACGAGAAACCACACAGCCACACAAATTAATTGCGTCGGTTGTCTGGCAGAAGTGAAGTAGCATAATGTGCCCGACAGAAGGGCCTTTACAGTAGACTTTCTCTAACTTCAGAAATATTGCTTTATTTGATATTTGCACTTAACAGACTACTACATTACACTACTTTGATTTCATGTGAAAAGGCAATGGTTTTCAAGTTAGTGACAATTTAGTGTTAAAGTCCTTCTGTCAGGAACATATGCTAGGGCCCTTCTGTCGGACAACCGACGATTGCAGAACAAAGAGGAAATGCTTGATCTCGATTTTGTTACAGCAGAACTCCTGAAGAATATTCTCGATTCTGGTAACAGCTAGTTCTAAATTGAGGACTTTCAATCCTGTCATTTCCTTTATGTATCAGGTTTTCTCAGAATCTAGATTGTTACGATATCTTCACAACCAGAAGAAATCACACAAAATGGAGAAACATTAAGTTTTACCGTTATTTATTACACGATGTATTACCCCCTTCTTGAAACTTATGATTAACAATGATGAAAACAAACTTCCACCTTTTTAATATGTAGTGTAATATTTAATTAAAATGTTACTACATTTAAACTTACAACTCTGGGTGATCCTTAATCCAATGTGTAAATCCCCAAATAGGCAGTTGATTGTCCAGGTTACGCTAGTCGAATCTGTCAGCACGAATTATTAAAGCTTCTGAATCCTGTGTTCAAAATTACGCACAGGTAACACACACGACGATGAAGTTTGTCTCCCGATATTCAAAGGTGTTTTATGAATCAGAAATATTTTCATTGTTAATACACTTTACTTTCATTTACATTGCTCCTGTCAACCCCAAGTCAAATTTAACATCTTGTAGCTCTATAAAATCAGCATTAAAGGCACTGTATAACAATGTTTCCAGTTTAAAAAAATCTGAGCTACATGATTCCCCATGCTACTAGTGTCTGTGATACAGTCTAAAAATGAAGCCCTGAAAAAAATTGCAGTGTAAAACAATCATTAAGTGCTTTAAAAAAGTGAAATTCATTGAGAGACCATTCCAGCTTTTCTCCATAGACTGCTGTGTTGCAGAATTTCCTATCGCCCGATATAAAATTAATGTGCCTATTTGTATCTGCACATATTGTACTAGTGACAGCATAACTGTCCAAACCTTTGTGTTCTAGGGTGTTTATTTGTCCATTCAAACACTGTCAGATATGTCAGATAGCAAAGTTCGACAATTTTTTAAACGGGTCTTCCACAGTGTTATATGAAGAGCTTAGTTCCAAAAGGCGCTAAATCCACTTTAGTAACTTCGGAGAAAAATGCATTTTTTGCCTGAGTTTGTACACGCGCCTATGGAAAAATAAAACTATAACCCGAGATATTTCGTACTTGCTCGTGGAAATTGACTCAATTTTGAACTTAAACAAGATAAGTAGGTATCAAATGGGTTGATATCAATAACTCATTTTTGGTGAAAATGGATTTAGCGCCTTTTGGACTAAGCTCTTCATATAGTGTCTTTAACCTTTTCAAGGACGATATCGTAATTTATTCATCAAACCGCTGTATTTTTCATGTAGAAATGATAATAACCTTATACTGAAGTGCAAGCAACCAGCAAATCTCGAAGAAATCCATGTATCATGTCTTACAGGCTATCAATGAAATTTCAGAAGTTACTCAAATATAATTACAAATTATCTGTGAACAAATTCATGAAAGGTCGTTCGTCTCTTAAAGGTCTGCCTTCAACTTCAACTTCAAATCACTTTCACCTAATTGCAGTAAATCATAGGTGACTGCAGATTGACAAAATCTAAAAAGTATCGGCAATAAGGTTCTTCCTTCTTCAACAAGAAACCAAATAAATACATTTTTTTGAGCACGGCGTTCAGTATTCGTAATACCTATTCCCAAATTTCAACACTTTCTTGACACGCTGTTTTATTTCCCATTGAGTCAGTTATTCAGGGAATCACTTGAACGAAAAGTTGATTAAGAATCAAACGTTGCACTTTTATCATCTCCGTCTTCATAAGATAAAGAAGAATTGTGCTATTGTTATAAGAATATTATTCTTCAACTAAATTCAGGGGGAAAGTCTGTTACGAAGGAAAGGTGTCTAAAAGGAGTATCAAATAGTCATGCTTTCATGAAGTAACAATCTGACCTGATCATAACTTGATATCTTCGCCAGAAAATCCGAACTCTTAATATTTCAAGGGTTAACCTTGCGTTGATAATGGCCTTAAACTCATTACTCGTTAGCATATTAGGTCAATTACTTTGAAGCATTCTTGAATCAAGGTCCCACTCGCAGTTAACTCATAAAGTTTAGGTGGGAAGATGTTGTGATGCCGCCACGTTCATCGATGATTCTCGTTTGTTCTTTGTTGTAATGTTTAAGTATCCAATGCTTTCAGAGGATTTTACTCTGATCCCTTGCATAAAATTTCACTTTCGCTTATTTATTTTTAATGTATTCCGACAGCCACTGACTTCTAAATTAAATCATTAGACCACTTGAATGACTGGTTATTTAGAAATCGTTTATTGGTATTAAGCTATGTTCACATGCGAAAGCATCGTTTAACATTTGCAAATCTGAGCTACATAATTCTCCATGCTATAAGTGTCTCTGATAAATCTGAAAATGACGCCCTGACGATATTGCTCTTCAACAAATCTATTAGTGTGCTAAAGGGATAAAGAGACACCTCTTTTACCAAACCCGCCCCCGCCAATAAAGACGAGAGTTTAAATCATGCTAAGTTTTTTTTTTAATCCTAATATATCTTGATAGTCTCAGCATAACTTCTTAAAGTTTATTTTTGGTCCATTTAAGCACTATTATGGGGCTCACCTGTAAAATCTTGACTTCTGCTTTATTAAATCATCACAGGGTGTTATCATGTTTTCATCGCCAAAACGGGTAAACGTGTGACTTTTCCGGTTTCATTTAACGTGTAGATATTTGGTAATAACCAGTTTCCCTTATGAGAGAAGGTGGGTCAAACATACTGAAAAAATAACTCGAATCGTAGTAGATGCAATTGCAAATGGCACATTATCCCAGGTATACGCTTGCGCAGGTATGATGCACAATCTTGCATGTTTACCACTTTGGTTTTGTTTCTACTCTTACGGAAAATAACAGGATTAAAATAAACACCTCAATGTAGAACACAACACTCTTAGGAAAAAAAAAGGGTGCTGATTAGAATCTCTCCTTTTCCCGTATTTGGAACCTTTTACGGTTTTTCAAAGAAGCAGAAAAGGGGTTCTAAATGGTTCTTTAGAACCAGTTTGGGTTCTACAAGGAACCATTTTGGGCTCTTGATGGTATAAAGAACCCTATACAAAAATAGAAGGGTTCTTTATACCATCGGGAACCCCTAGGGGTGTAAGAAGAACCCTAAAGGATTCCTTGTAGAACCAAAAATTGTTCTAAAGAACCATTCAGATCCCCTTTTTGCTTCTATGAAAAACCTTAAAAGGTTTCAAATACGGGATAAGGAGAGGTTCTAATCAATATTTTTTTCTAAGAGTGAAAGCTACAAGATTCAAGCATACGGTTACTGCTGTGAAAAATTTCATTGCCAACTATTCCATCTTCTTCTACAAGTACAATTTCATGGTGTAATATTTCTTCTTTGTTTTACAATAACTATCGGAAATCGCAGTGATCCCCAATTCCTTGTTGTATAGCTTCCAATGACTTCAATTTCCATCAGGGTCAAACTTAAATTTGATGCTGGTAAATGAATGCGTGTTTCTCCTCGTATAAACAAATTCAAGACAAATCATTCCAGCCTGGAAATAGAGTAAACTGTAGCCAGTATATGTGTTGGTATCATGTTTCAACTCATTATGGTTCTTGAGGCATTTTCGTCTTTCCTTATAATGTCGCTCTCTTTTGATTACCAAAATTAGACAAATCAACACAAGATTTCTCTGAATATTTTTATTTCTGTGACAGTCTTCGTCACAATACTCATTGTAGGGTCACTTCGACTATACAACAGCAAAGTTTCTGCTGTTTCACGATAAAGATAAAAAAATGATATACCCGACTATACTCCCCCCCCCCCTAAAAAAAAAAGGTTCCATGTACTCCGCATAAGAAATAGAATGGCTCGAGGCGCTGAAATCACGCAACTTGCTGTTGAAACAACCTGACTCCTACTCAATTTCCATTCCCTTTTAAAGGAGAAATAGCAGTATCGTTTAAACCAAGATAAATAACACTACGGTAACGTCAGTATTATCTCTATCAATGAAATTTAGGTGTTGTATTCCGATGCGCAAACGGAGGGTTTTTTTCTTTTAATTTGTCTTTCTTTCGTTTTGTCACGTTCCATCAGTTGTGACGTTCAATGCACCACATGCCTACTCCCACGGCGACACGAAATGACAAGTTCAAAACGGTGATGTTGCGTAAAGTCTTAAAGGACTAGACAGACTTAGGAAGTCTGCTAAACTGTAAAAAATGTTTAAATAAAAAAACGTTTCGATACCATGTCAATAATTAGGCGCGTATCCAGGAAGTTTCAAAGAGGGGTGTTCATCCGCAGTCAAATCCTAATTTGTTCAGTGGGGGTAGGGGGGCAGGGGTGAACGTGTTTTCCTTCAAACTCACCATTAATTTATTACGTCTGTTCCGGCGATTTAAAACACCTCCTTGTCCAAAAAAAATATTTTCTGAAAAAGGGGGTATTTGGGGGATATCAACACACCCTTTTGCAAAAGGGGGGTGTCTGAACATCCCGATACACGTACGTCAATAATTATCTCAATGAATTGTAAGAATTTTCTGTGGATATTGTCGTGTAAAAATAAAAGCCAGATGAACTGACATGATCAAGTGACTTGATGAACCATTTTGGACAAACCCTGGCCGGAAACAAATAAACTTGTCGTCACAGTGCGTTTCCATGGTGAACACAGTGTGAAATTACTGTCATACTGTGTGGATTTGACCCATTTTCATAGAGTTAAAAAAAAATGTGATCTCAGTGCGTTCTTAGAGTTCAGACTGTGACGGCCCTGTATTCCTTCTGGCATTACATGTTCAGTGTGTGGTTTTGATTCATTTTCACAGTGACACTATACAAACTGTGACCACATTATATTTTCCGACAGGAAAATTCCACCTTACCCCGAGGAATTAGGCTTCTCCAATCGTTTGAAACAATAAAAAGTCGCATTTTACCTTCTTTTAATTCCAGGTATTATTGACTTTAAATACTCTTAGGGATTGACTCGAAGGTGCCGACAGCCATAAAAAAGGATGAAACCTCATATTTAAGATGTCGTGGTTTTGATACCCATCGAAGACCCTATCTGGTTTTTTTTCGCAATAAATCAAATAAGCTGTATGCTTCCAATATTTAACTTCGCGAAATAAAAAATGATGTCTGAATTACGATGCAAGAAATCACAATTATCTATACTTTCAAAACTGCTCAATTTAAGTTTCTTTTTATTTGTGATATTTGGATGCATAGGTTCCACTATAATAATAATGGTAAATCAAATGCTTTAAAACAAACTAACATCTAATTGCTTGAAAACTGTAGAAATATGAAGACTCCGACTGTATCCGGGGATGCTACAGAATAAAACGACAGAGTGATTGTAGCTAGTCCATAATGTATTCATTTTATTCATTATTGTGGCTTTTGTAAATAATGAAATTTCTTTTGCCCCAGCGTCAGGCGTCATATCTTTTTTTTTTGTCTCTCTCTCTCATTGCATTATGAAACTTAATCATATCTGCGTGCTACAATGTTTTCCTACCATGTTTCAATCGCAACATTCATATTGAACACAATGTAGATTAGCACCGAAGAAAGCGACGTTTCACCCCTTCGCTTTGCTGAAAGTCATAATGCAATGGGGAAAACAACTATTACATCAGCTGCGCCGTTGACATCGTTTTTCGACATATATCGATTCTCCCCTACCAAAAATACATCCTTTAAGAAAAAAAGAAATCAGTGAAACCATGACCACGGGGAAATCATATCGAAACCACTTCCTCAATAACGCTATAATAAAAGCCTGTGTTCTGCGGTTATTTCGTTTCATCAGCGACACGGATTGCAATTGAGCTAACGTGATAATGGTTGGTCAGCTAAATCCGCGTTCGACAAAGCTATTAAACTCCGTGGAGTCCACCAGCACGTCTCGCGAACTTGTCGTCTGTGGATCAGATCACGATCCTTTTTCTTTCGCTAAGATGTCGAGGGACTGGAATTAAGGCAGACGAAATAAATCAGTCGATTCTCCAGACTAACCACGTCATGCTTTTCAATATCGTGCGGAGACTGCGACAACCGCCGACGGAGCAAGAGGGGTTAAGACGTTACCTTCCTCCCCTCCTCCTCCTCCTCCTCCTCCTCCTCCTCCTCCTCATTTTCCACCCACCCGTTGTCTGCGATGACGTGGCCACAGTTTTGTACGGCTCTTAATGAGGATGCTTTTGACGATTGAAAAACCATGATTCCCAAAACCATATCGAAGCAACATGATGAGACGCAATATGTTATAATTCTCACTATAATGTAGTATGTTTGACACATGTTGAAAAGCCATCATTGCTTTAAAAGGAAATAGCAAGATTAAAATGAGTTCTCAATTTAGTACACCATACCCCAGAATCAAGTATACTGTTTCAAGTTTCTGCTGTGAGAATTTCACAGCCTCACATTTCCTCATTGTTGTACAATATTATTATCAGAATATGCTGTGATTGTGAAATTTGTTGTGTTACTTTTTATGGAATCAATTTGTGATCAATTAGACAACTATTTCATCAATTAATCAAATACTCTGTCGTCACCCCAGACATCAGAAACAATATCAAACCAACCAAAAATTATTCATACTGACGTATTTGTTTTTGTTTTTTAACCATCGCTAAGTTTAAATTACTATGTACAGTACTTACATGTATAGGAAATGTCGAGGTTTATATTTTGAGTAGTTACTCCAAAATGGAAGAGTTCCAGAGCGAACACTTTTCAGGACATAAATAGATCGTATACATGTAGATCTATCTAAAATACATAATAACAAAAAAATTCAGTCAATAATCTCCAGACTAACCACGTCATGTTTTTCACTATATCGTGCGGAGACTGCAACGAGCGCCGAAGGAGCAAGAGGGGTTAAGACGTTAGCCTCCTCCTCCCCACCCCCTCCTCCTCCTCCTCAGTTTCCACCCACCCGTTGTCTGCGATGAAGTGACCACAGTTTCAAATTAAAGCTCTTAGTGATATTTTTCTTTTGTCAAGATTGCAATGAGTTCTGAATTTAGGACATAATGCTCCCAGAATCAAGTATATTGTTTTAAAAGGTTTTTTTCTGTTAAAATGTCATAGTCATGCATTCCTCAATGTTGTACAATATTATCATTGTCAGAAATTGTTGTGGCTGTGAAGATCATGTATACAATTTGAAATAGTTAAACAAATCACACACACACCTTTCGTCGTAGTTGTACAATTATCATCAGGGAATATGACTGCAAAATCTGTTGTACAACTTTATATGGGATGAATTTCTATCAGAGCAGGAAATTATTTCAATACTGGTAAATTCATGCTTGTTTTTCCTCAAACAAGTTCAAAACAAAGCCTTAATTCCTGCCTGAATATACACTCTGGTCTCTAGCCAGAGTGTATTGGCATATGTTCCAACTCATTCGTTGCTTGATTCACTGTTTTCTTATCCCTATCATGTCATTGGCCTTTGATAAATGACTGAATAGCAAGATATATAAATAAATGTATATATTAATTTGATTAACATAAACATGATTGCTTCCTTCCTGTTAATAAATTTACATAGATTAATAAAAAAAAATACAACATCTGAACGGAGAAATCGATGGATAACTTGATCAAAGTAAACATAAGTACGTACATATATAGATAATGAAGTTGTATGATTTTAACAGTGCCAAACACGTCATGTTTGTAGTGGTTCAATGCTCTCTGGACTGCATTGGTCTAAAAATACGAAAAACATATATCATTTTCCCATGAAACAGATTATTAGATTATTTCCCGTGAATGAGATTATTAAACAGACCGTGATGCATGACTTTTAGAGTGAATATAC